>VOMN01102491.1:0-47296 GCA_014899125.1 Orchestia grillus
AATCAAAAGTCCTCCCGATAATACGTAAGGACCAAAATTTCTGTGCTCGATATTACATGCACGTAGTTTTTTGCGAGTGTTTTAATTCATTTGAACATCGAGAGATCCTGCAAGAAGACAAAACCAGTTCTTCACTTCCGCGTTCAGGCCTGCAGTGTTGGAAAAAAAAATTGCACTCAAGCATAAATATATTTGTGTTCCCAGAAATACAAAATATGATTTTTGTGCACCAAGAAATACGAATGCACTCAAGCATAAACTTATATGTGCACCAAAGAATGCAAAATTCTAAATTTTTGGCATCATTAAAGCAAAAATGCCCTCAAGCATGCATTTATTTGTGTTCCCAAAAAATGCAAAAATTTGAATTATCAATTCCTTAGCGTTTATAAACGTTTAAAAAAAATGTAGCATCAAGAAAATTGACAAGACTGTTAAATTAGCGAACATGAACGTTCATTATCGACAACAAGTTAAATTCTAAAAGAGTTCAAACTTAGCGGAATTTCATAAATTTATGCATCCATATTTCAGTGACGGGATTGCAACGAAGTAAAATGTATCGTGAATTGAAATTCATCAGAATAAACTCAATGAAATTCGATCTCCATGCCACGGCCGAAGAATTTGTGCCCAAGCTAACTTAACTTAAGTGTAATAGTACGGAGGCGCAATCGGAGTAGTGCGCGCAGAAATTAGGATTTGTCAATAGGTAGAAATAAATTTTTTGTAAGATATATTATTATACAAAATTGCTTTCATAGAGTTGGAGGCAAATGCCGAGCAAAAATAGGACGTGTTCAAAAGAAACTTGATTGGTGACAGGATGCTCCATATATTTATTTGGTTAGATAAAAATCAACCAGTCATTTCCATCAGGAATTCCCGTGACAAAGAAGTATGTCTTCCAAATGGACAGGACATTTTTTGATTCATTGTGGGGAGCCAAGCAGCGTCAGAAAAGCATTATAATCGAAAGCTGATAAATAATTATACTCGAATAGACCCGAAATGCAGAGAAAGGCTTGTGCATGTACGTAAATACAGTTCTCATGTCCCGCAGTTAGGTTTCTGCAAAAAATGATGCATCTTTAAATATTACCTTGCTATACATGCAATGAAAATTACTTAAATTGATATATAAAATGAGGATCGATTGTTAAAGCCATTGAAGTAATTTTTAAATGTAACTCAATATGTTCAGAGGGCCAATGTACGGAAGACTCAGCTCTTCGATAAAAAAAATTCTGTGACGGATTTATAACAATCGGAATTACCATATTACACAAATTAAAACTTCACTAAGTTTTGTTTGTTTCAAGAACATGCGTTATAAAAAAAACTGGCATAGCATTACTATTTCTATTTAACTCTAGGGTTGAAGAAACTTTGGTAAAAATGAAGTATTTCATACGTGTTGTGTATATGAGATGCGATCATCATGAGAATTTTCAATCTGTCAGCTTCAATTCATTGTACAATGAAGGCTTCCAGCTTAACTTTTTTAGCGGAGCATCTATTGCTATCAATAATTTGGGCTCCCAAGTATTTACGCCAATTTTTTGTATAGTTATCGATGGGGCGGCGAAAAGGTTAGGCTGGGTTACGCTGCTCATTTGTTCCGCTACACAGCACCACTCCCGTAAACGATACCATCATTAATGCGATGCAGAAACTTAATTAACAATGAAAATAAGGGTTTAATTCTAAATTCTACGTGTCGCAGTTGTTCCTCAGATGTAAATTTTCTGATAAAATGTTTATATAAGGTTAGAATTCAAACTTGCTCTTCTTTACCCCAAACACAAATCTGAGAACTAGCTGTTTACTCAGCGTCAAATTTTATCGCTTCGCAGTCGTCAGTTCAACTCAATATACACAATACTCGGGCATTCAAGTCGCAATTTGCAGAATTCAGTCACAATCAAGCAGCTTGCACCATTGCTTAGGAAAAATGGTGTTACTAGATACTTATGAATTCTTAGCAAATTTGAAATTTTTTCTAATGTTTCGAAAACAAATTCTGATAATTTCTATGAACTTCAGAGAAATTTATCAATTTGCAGCAGACCTCACTGCGACTGAAGTAAATGAGAAATTTCACAGAATGTGTTTTACATTTAATCTGGAAGGATGTTTTACTACAGAAAATTTAATACAATAATTCCGCTACCCTTCCACAAGCCTGTAGTCCCCATTTTAGCCGCCAAATTAAAGTAATATGAGTCCACTTCGTACAAGGAATCGATGGTGTACTACTTAGTATAACATGATGGGTCTATTGATATTTTTTGAGTTCTCCAGATCAAAGGGAAATATGCTAGGATTTTAATACTTTGCCTCCGGAGTGGGTCATAGATGGCACACGCGATCATCTAACCTAACCTAATGTAATCAAAGCACTATCATGTATAAATAGAAATTTTCGAGTTTTCGTCAAATTTGTGTTCATCAATCGAATAAGCTAGTTCTGATTAGAAAGAAAATTAATAGAGTAACAGAATTTGTGAAACCAAAATCCTTCATTTTTAAATTCACAGTAGAGATATTTGTCGGCATGTTATTTTACCTGTGTAGAGAATCATAGTCAAAGTGTTAAATAAAATTCTAAAACATGCAATGAAACGAGGAATATCTGAAAACTAATAACAGAATTGAAAATGGGATTCATATTACTAATGATTCTTTCATGTGAAAAGTGCTTTACGCGCATGCATTTCAAAGACGAATACAGAAATTATTTGCTGGTGCCAACGAGTAATTGAGACATGAATTTACAAAACAGAAAATGTTAAATTGAAATTGACGTTTGTTTATACCTTGATATTGAATTATTTCTTCCATTTTAATTAATTCGGAAGTTTGATAAATGCCATTCGCTGGGATTTTCGTCAATATTTTGTATCGTCGATGATGTTCCCGATAGTCCTCATCATCGTTACGGCAAATTCAAAAATGTCTGTATCGTTACAACAGCATTTCGTATCAAAATGAATGTACATATGTTGATTTTGACATAGAGCTCTCAACATCTGAAAAATCACGGCAAAAATATACTGCTGAAGGTACATTATTAGTATTTTCTTTCACAATGAAATAAATATTACTTCAACTTTTCACCGAATAATTTTCTAGCCGAGGTATCGAAATGAGCATACAACAATCCGTAGAGTTCATGTTTATTAATTCCGTTGTCTGAAGGTTTTTGATCTTCAATAGCTAACCGTAAAAGTGCGCGTTCCCGTAAATATTTACCTGTTTTTAGCAGCGGCAGCTCTGTCCCGTTGTCTCCTGTTTTTGAACCAGTTCCCCACTTGGGTCGGAGTGAGAGAAGTTGCTTGCGCCAGTTCTCTCTTCCTGCTCGGATTCGGGTACGGGTCCTGGAGGTAGGCCTCTCGTAAGAGGGTACGCGTACGTTCTTTAAAACAGTGAGTTTTCTGCTCACCGTCCCAAATAGTCCGAGGGAAGGGGAACTTCTTACGAACTCTGTATTTATCTACAGGCCCGAGAGGCCTACCTCTCAGCCTCTCTGCCTCCTGGTAATGGGCCTCCAGCCAAAGAGCTTGCAGCCTCCCGTGAGAAGCCTTTGTGTAACGCTGGGATTCGAGAATCGAGTACATTTCTCGGAACTGACCAAGATGAAAACAAACAATAGCCCGAGCTCTTTGAACGGCCTCGTACTTACTGAGGTCCCTAAGATTGGGATGAGCTACCGGCAAAGACCACAAAAATCTGCCCAATCGTTCGATGTCGCCACTCTCCTCTAAAGTTTCGCAAACGGCGGCGACTTGAGTGGATGAGAAAGACAGAGACGGCAGCGCAACGACAGGCGTGGGCACGACCGGACCAGAGGCCCCGGCGCTGGCAGAAAGCCCTAGCACCATAACAGCGAACACTTTCAAGTCACTAGCGACACACACTTTCAACCTTTCGAAAGAACACCGTCGCTCTGGACACAAGTAACCTGGACGACCTCAGCGAGAGGCATTCACAGCCCCACCGAGCACGCCTGACCAAACGGTAATGAGGAGCGCTCAGAGCTTCTCCCTCTCTGGCAATGGAGGCGGAGACCTCGGAGAGGCGGCCGGACCGATTGGCTGGAGATTTGGGTTCCTCGAAGTGCAGCGAGGTGTTCTTATTGGCCGGCCCTGCGGATGAGCCCCAATAGAGGCGACGGCTCCGCGATCCGCTGATTGCGGCCGAGGTGACGGCTCATAGGAGGGGCGGCCGTCGTGTTGCTGCTCTCTCGAATGCAAATAACTGCGTATTGAGTTACAGAACACATTGTTTTGTGGGGCGTGTTTGACATTTCAGCGGAGACACTTCAGGTTCAATGAAGGGGCTACACCGCAAAATGGTCAGAATAAACAGAACTCTAGACTTGACTTTTTCTCGGGCGCACTTGAGTTCAGAGAGAGACGCGTCTTACATTTCAATATGGAATCTGAATGCCGAGTTGATCGCTTTAGAGAAGCTTTGCTCTACACACACCAGCGAGATGCCCCGCACCAGCTGGGGGATCGTAACCCCCTTCACTGACCTGTGTGAGCAGGAAGTGTCTTTCTCATGTGAGCAAAGCGCTGCGGCTCTGCTTATGAAAGGTCGAAATTAAATTTGAAGGGATGCTTGTCTTTTTCATGAGAGCAATGCACTGCGGCTCTGCGTATGAAGGGCTAAACTTAATTTGAAGGCTTTATTGATGGAATCTATGTGTTGCCCGCTTTAATTTGCATGCAGAGCTTCTATAATTATCTATAATTCTGGTAATTCAAGCTCACATATCGACTCTGAAGAGTTGACTGTCGGCAGTGAGGCGGAATAGTTAGACTGGATTCCTCATTTGAGCAGAGCTCTGCTCTCGCTCGTGAAGGATCAAAACCTAATTTGAGTGGCTCTATTGTAGAGATATGTACATGCCTTTCTAACGTCAACATTGCGGCAGTTTGGTTTTCATAATGCTGAGCACACGCGGGAACTTTTTTTGTGGCGTAAATTTCAATTTATGTTATATTCCGTAAGGTTCTTTGTACAACGCTAGCTATATATTTGGTACGAAATCCGAATGGAATGAAATTCAATTTTCGCAGCTCAAAAACTTGGAATCGATTTTACGCTAGTGTAAAATAATATACAAATTCATTTCAAATTTAATTTTGATAACATGCGTAAAGAATAGAAGTTTGTGGAACTTCAACACAATGTGCTAGTCCTCTATTATTTGTGCCGACTTGTAAAATTCTTGTATGAATTTCTGAGCATGAATTAAAATATATTTTGTGAACTTACGCAATCGATAACCTTTCTGGACAATAAAATTTACATCAACTCGCAAATGTATATATATACATTTTCAGTCTTGGTCTTATTATATTTTAGACTAACAAAGCATATACTGAACTTTGTTAAAATTCAGCGCATTTTATGCGGCAGTTTCTCGAGTGTACGGAGCTATCGTGGCAATGCTAGTTAACGGAGTGCAAGAGTGTGAATGTAGATCTCTTATGATACACTTCTACTTTAAAATATCGATTCCTAATTGCGCTTAAGCCTGGTAAAATGCAGACTTTTTCGTTCATATTCGTCAACATTTGCTACTCGATTCTTTTACCATAATTTGTTTCAAAGTACCAGTATTAAGGTGTGGCAATGTTCGTAGCACCTCGCATGTATCACGATATGGGTAACTATTGTTGTTTAACGCAACACAGTTCTATGTACTCTAAATCATCGATATTGCATTCTATCTATCAAGCAACATGTCTAGCAGTATGTTCTTGCGACTTCCACATTTTAATTTTAAGGCTGTAATTTTCAACGTGACTTCCACCCGTAATTTTAAGGTTGTAATCACTGATCACAATCAGAAGTGTCACTTGACTTTCGCATTTTAATTTCGGGCTGTAATTTTACTGACTGAAAACCCGATGTACCATGCTCTGTATGTGAGTGATATCGGAATAAACGATTTTTCTTTCAAACGCTTTCGACGGTTTTCGCAGAGTTCACTAGCTGGCCAGCAGCTCAGTGGTGAGGCGCGTGGCTGTATGTCCGCTTTAGAGACGAATATTCTGCCAAGGACGATTGTACGCCGAGATCTGCAAGCAGCCACTGTCCAATTCCTAGACCATAGAGAAAATCTGCGCAAAACTACGAAAAATTCGTCAGAGAACAATCGTCGCTGCAAAGAATATTGCTTCAAGCCTACCGTGCAACTGCGGTCATTTGTAATTGGTTATGATCAGTGTACAATCTGATCCATTCCCGCTACAGATGCAGCGTTCGCGATTAAGGGTAGTATAGTGTGTATGGCGTTCAGTATAACGTGCTTGCTTGCCCATTTGAGAGAGTACGCGAAAATGATTTTTTAGATCTTATCAAAATTTTAGTCAGACTATGAAACTTTTAAGATATTCATATATGTACAGTTAGCATAAAAGCTTCTCACTTGGCAAAATAAGGTTAAGTATTACTTTGAGATATTCTGCTCGACCGATGCAATAAATGTACGTATTACTACGTGCAATTCGTGCGTAGGATAAATATCCAATATTTACCTCCAGCATACGCGACGCTTAAACTTAAACATTAAGGTTAAAATACAGTCACATTGCAAAATAATTTTAATAGAATTTCGAGTAAATATCAAAATTATTTGAATGGTGTGCAGCGATCACAGTGTTTACTTTTCACAGCTAATTTTTTTATTATTCTTTATTCATGCAATCGAATTTTCAGTCCTACTTACTAGATCGTACATGAGGTATCTTAAAATGCATCTTTGCGGTTGCTTTCTTTTAGACAGGGATTGCACTGCGGTTGCTTTCTTTTAGACAAAGATTGCATTGCGGTCGCTTTCTTTTAGACTGGGATTGCATTGCGGTCGCTTTCTTTTAGACAAAGATTGCATTGCGGTCGCTTTCTTTTAGACAAGGATTGCATTGCAAACGCTTTCTTTTAGACAGGGATTGCATTGCGGTCGCTTTCTTTTAGACAGGGATTGCATTGCAAACGCTTTCCTTTAGACTGGGATTGCATGTGCTGTAGGTTTGCGAAGCAGCATTCCGTACATACTGCAACGCTGTAAATCTCTGTTTCATATAATTTCACTGCATACGAAATCGCACGTGTCCAGAAATTTCATAGCATTTTATGTATGTATGTAAATCAAAGTTAGAGGTCGAGTTATTTCCTTGGATGTCCTTTTTACTTTTTACTGCACCGATCAAATCGGGATTTTCGAGTCAGGCCAAATTCATAATTTCTCAGTCGTTAAATAATTTTTGCGCTCACAAATAGAGCGAAAGTGTGGAGGAACTAAAACTTCTTGCATGAATATTTGCAGTAACTATTACTCAATTGAACTCAATTGGACCATTACGCTTAAACCTACAGACAAACAGTTCCTTTTCAATTCTGGATGAACAGATATACCGAAATATCCTTGACCTGGACCGTCGTGAGGAGCTTGCACCCAAATTGGATGGACGAGAGTCGCTTTGCTGAGATCATCTGCCTCCAATGACACGGAAATCTGCTGGCGGATGCACCACTCAGGCCAGAGCAACTCAAGTCCAGGCGTGCGTACGCTATCATCACGAGCTCTTTACTGTAACATGGCATCTTGGGCGCTCTAAGATTGCATAGCTGTGGCCTCGAGAGCAGAGGTCTGTGTTGGGTCTGAAGCCATCGTCATCTGCCTGGAACGATAATTATTAATTCATTAGACAAAGGTTTGTGTACGAATTGACCTGCGTGCGCAGGGTGCCGGTGTCCGAATCATCACTGATGTTGGGATTAATCCTTCTTTGAAGGTGTACGATAGTAATGGCCTTTCCCACCACCTTCTGAAGTTCGTGGGTATTCCGAAGGGCGGCTGGTCACAAGAAGAGGCAACGTTGGGGATAGAAGGAGGAGCAGATCTACAGACGAGGCATTAGATCGAAGGGGGCAAGCAATGGGAGTCTGGTCGGATTGGACGCATTAGAGAGCGTTCCAATTAGACGGCGGCGATGCCGAGCCATTAGTACCAGAGATGGCGGTCGATAAGATCACAGCCAAGATAACACTATCGAAGCCTGCTCGCATCAGTCCTTTTATAGGTTTGTTCAGCGGCGTATCAAACAAAGCCTCTAATGATGTGATATCGCACTGGGCGCTTTATTAAAGGCGATAACGACGACCAATTATTCAATTGCAATTTATCGCTAGCGACATCAGATCACGAGAGCGTCTCTTCTCCTTCTTTCTACAGAGTCATTCTAATAAACAAAGGTGATGGTGCCACGATCGCTTCGCGTCATTTGAAACGCGTCAAAAAAAGCTTCGTCCAGATTAGAACACGAGATATACTTGTGTTCTGATGCGCCAGCGTTCCTTTGGTACAGCCGTGCCGCGACACTTCCTGCCTGCACCAGACACCTCGTCTTCTACCTCCTCCACGTACCTCCTCCGCCTCCTCTGTACCTCCTCCTCTTCCTTCACCTCCTGCACCACATCGTGTCACATGCTGCAAAAGGAGCACGGAGACATTTCCACTGTACGTACGTATACCGACCTTCCAGTCTCTCGGCTGTAAAATGCTCGCGATTTCCATTTAAAAATGGATTCGTTTACGATTCTTGCAGGTTTTATGAAGTAGAGACTTCCTGAGTGAAAGTGTCAACACATCAATCAAAAAGAGATAAATCCATAAATAGGCCATTGAAAGTCATAAAAAGAGCTGTTAAGATTAATTTGCAGGAAAGATTTCCAGATCGAGCTTGCTGTTATTTAAAGCGCGTCTTCACTACTCAAATTTATTAATGAATTCTGAGTACACAAACGGGAAGTGAACAAGAAAAATGGTGGTTCCGTGATGTTGCAACGTTTTTGCTTGCCTGACACTAGATATATTTGTCCCTCTCCGAAATTTAGAATCCCTGCACACACTTCAATTTCAGCCGTCTCTGATAACGAAGTGCAGAGTGACCAACCATTAAACATAATTAAATTTCAGCCGTCTCTGATAACGAAGTGCAGAGTGACCAACCATTAAACATTATTGAATTACAGCCGTTTCTGATAATGAAATGTAGAGTAACCAAGTATTAAACATAGTCAACAGATAATTTGCAATTTTTTCATTTTCTATGTGATATTATTTTCGTACTATGTTCAAAGTTACACTTTATTTTTCACATCCTATATAAAATTGCTGATAAAATAGGTGTCGTACGTACGATGAAGCTCCTGCTAAAAGTGGAGCTAGGCTCGCAACATCTAAATTACAAGGCTTTCAAGATACAAATTTTCAGTCACTCTCATTGTCAAATTATTACAAATAAATGATAAAATTATTTAATACTGTTTTACGTATTCGAATGCGGTCTAACCCTGTCTAACTTTTTCGCCGCCACATCGATAAATTTGTAAAATGACATAAAAATATTTGGAAGTAAAAAATCATAGATAATTAGATGCGCTAGTGAAAAAGTTAGACTGGGTCGTAGCGCTTACGTAACAGCGTTTAGAAAAATATTTCGGAGAAATATTGATGCGTTGGAAATTTCACACTCTCTAATATACCAAAAGTACAGTAGCTTTTTGTGAATTTTTATTTATTGAACTAACGTCTCCCTGCTCTCAAAAACATAAATCTCACGTGAAATGATGTATTTTTTTTCTCACTGATACGGATTGTTTTTTTTTGACAAAGTTTCGCTGACTAGGAACACTTATTCGAGAATCCAGAACCAGGAATTTTCTCTCGCTTAACTCAATCAGCGCGGGAATGAAGGCTACGACCAAAAATAGCAACATATCAGCTCAGAGCTGCTCGGCCTGCGGCGTGTAATGGTCTGTGCTATGGCATCCCGTACGCAATACGTACGTGAGCTGGAGTGTATACTCTCAGTAATATGGGGTCATTTCAGCCTAATAGATTGGTGAATTAAATAAATAATTTGTGTTTATGGTTTCGATAACTAAAAGCATTTTTACTTGTAGGACCTACAAATAAAGATTATGTTTAGTTACCTAATCACTCGCCTAATTGGTATCGAAACTTTAAAATAACTGTGTTTGGTAATCCTGATTCCCTATGAAAAATTAGCACAAATTCAGAGATAGTTAAGCTTTCGAACGAAATACCGTAGACTTACACGAGGTGCGTCTTGTTAGAAAATTTATACGGGAATGTATTTTACAGTCAAGGGACTTAGAAAACCGAATCTAAGCACATTTGCAATACACAATTAGTGAAAACACTTTTTCAGTATTAGCAAGAGTAAGATTCACGTAAAGGTGTCAAATCTGTATTGTATTTCTCTTCAATGTATTGCTCGACCAGGTGAACAAACATAATATAATTCCTAACGTGCGCAGTTTACGTCATAATTTTAAAAGAATTTCGAATCAAACCTTTGCATAATAATTTTGACTTTTTTCATTCAAAGTAGTTCAGGAATTTTCGCTAAACTATTTTTTTTTTCATTCGCATACTTTTAAAATATCTTTTCGGCAACAAAAAAGGCTGGAACGTATTTAAAATCATTGGCAGCGTTAACGCGTACTTAAAATACCATGAAATGAGGCAACCGCGAACGTTGACATTGTTGTCTCAGCTATAAGAAGTGGCTGCGAGAAACGCTCGTCATGCTCGTTGGTGTGCCTGCTGGTATCATTCTCCTGCTCAGCAGCGCATCATTGTTCAGCCAAGGGCAGCAGGAACCAAACTGAGAGTTCAAAACCTTATCATGAATTCTCATTTGTTGAACTAGTGTCTCCATGCTGTCAAAAATGACGGTAAGTCTCATGTGAAATGATGCCATTTTCTGTATCACTGATACACTGTCTTCTCTGATCGACATAAGCGCGCTGATTAGGAATACATACCGAGAATCTGTGCCCGTGAATTTCTTCCCATCTGATTCCCTCGGTGAGTAAATAAATGGATAGACACAAAATAACACATACGTAAACTTGCTCTGTCTTTATGTAGCATTCTTATTTTATGAGATCTTCAAGTTTGGTAGCGCTATTCCTGTATTGTAAATGATAAGTACACGTACGATAGGAAAACCAACAGGGAGTCACCGCAATCTTAACAAGAAATATGAAAGAGAAATATACGTTACTCATTCAAATATGTTTTTGTGTACGGTGTTCATGCTTATTGAGTCTAGGATGTCAGCAGTAATACATAACTACACGGTAAAACTAATGACCTATACGGGATACTCCATTTTATTGACACGGATTTTTCTTCAGTCAGTCAGGATATTCAAAGCATCTCGTTTTTCTATTTTCGACACCAATTAACTTTGATCCCAAAAATCTCCGCTGAAAAGCACTGTCCACCATTCGCGTAGCAATTAATATAGCGTGTTCAGCTGTTTATATTTATTCATCCGTTGTGATATTGCTGTCCTTTTGTAAGAATTTTTAGCCCATTTGCCCATTGCTCGTCCTACGTGGGCGGCGTTGCGTGCCTTTGTTGAACTGACGCTAAAGTTTCTCCGACCCAGATATCTTTTTGGCTCAACAATACCGGAAAAGAATATGGGATATTGTTGTGACGCCGCTACTGCATGTACGAGAAACATTTTCAGCCTGCATCTGTTTCTTGTTTTTTTCTGCATCTGTTTCTTTTTTTGCTTCTTGTCATCCTTACATTCATTTCTTATTCACGTGTTGCAGAGCTTGTCAGATTTAGGAAGTGAGTGCGAAAAAAATATGTATTAAACAATATATATACAATAGATTCAATGGTATTTTTATAAAATTGTCTCGCTTCTTTATAGGCTTCAATGAACGATCTGGCTGACGCATGTACTGTGACGGTAAGATCTGGCTGACGCATGTACTGTGACGGTAAGATTTGGCTGACGCATGTACTGTGACGGTAAGATCTGGCTGACACATGTGACAGCAAGACAGCTTTGAAACTATTTTATTGCTTTAGAAGCTTACTGGCATACCATTTAAAGGATAAAAATGTGATAGTAAGTTCTCTACGAAAAGTTTGTTTCATGGACTCTTTATTCATGCTTCCCAAATTTTTTTTAATAAATCGTCAATACATAACACGGTGATCGCGAAAAAAATGTTGGACAATAGAAAAGGAATTTAATCTACAAAATTAATGACTAAACCCAACGTTAAGAGATTAACTATAACGACAATGTTCACGAATGTATTTTTTCAGTGAATGCTGACTTTAAAATTCATACCTATGTATACGGCACAGGCACATGAAAAGCAATTTCAAAAAGCTTTTTCCCCGCTTGCAGTGTTTATAACGCACTTACATCCCAGTCTAACATTTTGCGGGAGATAATATATAATTTTTTACCTCACATGTATTTTCATAAATTATTTTCTTACCTTATCGACAGGGAGACGAATAAATTCGACTGGGTAGATCTAGTGACCGTTCTTGCGTGAGATAATTTATTCCTATGATTGATTACATTGCGTAACATGTTTGATTACATTGGGTAACATGATTGATCACATTGTGTAACGTCTTTGATTACACGGTGTAACATATTTTATCACACTGTGTAACATGTTTTATTATACTGTATAATTTGATTGATTACACTGTGTAACATGATTGATTGCACTGCGTAACAGGATTGATTGCACTGTGTAACATGATTGATTGCACTGTATAACATGATGGATTTCTTTATGTAACATGATTGATTATACTGTGTAAAAAGATTCTTGTTTCTGACAATTATGTGTTATTTCCTAGCTCCTTTGCACTTAAAACATGAGGGAATGACCATCATTCATTTAAAACTCTGCATTTTTAATGTACTTGTATTGCATAATTGATCGTATTGAATTGGAGAGAACCAAATTTTAAAAATATGTTGACCCTTAAACAACAATATACATAAGATTAAAATTATTTGTTTATGTTATATTCTAACCCAAAGAAATGGGAGATTAAAGGCTTAGCCTAAAAATATTGCAAGAAAGAAGTGAAATTTCTCTGCACAGAATTATTCATCCCGAACGATGGTGGGAGCTTGCGGAGTCAGCACCGCTTGGTGTTTTTGAGCTTTTTCAGAAACGGTTTATCAAAAAATGAAGTACTAAGCAAAATTCAAAAGTCAGAACAGATGAGACCCCTGCAGGTGGGACTGCCCTGCTGTCCCGGCCCACCAACGCAGGCGGACGCGTCCCACACCTCCTCTTCGACCGTCTGCCCGCGGTGGTGGAGTCGGCGGTAAGGCCGCGCTACGGTCGCCTGCTGGCCCGAGACTTGGGAGCAGCGTCCACCGTATTCACACGTCCACCGTATTCACACGTCGACCGTATTCACACGTCGACCGTATTCACACGTCGACCGTATTCACACGTCGACCGTATTCACACGTCGACCGTATTCACACGTCCACCGTATTCACACGTCCACCGTATTCACACGTCCACCGTATTCACACGTCCACCGTATTCACACGTTGACCGTATTCACACGTTGACCGTATTCACACGTCGACCGTATGCACGCGTCCACCGTATTCACACGTCCACCGTATTCTTCACACGTCAACCGTATTCACACGTCCACCGTATTCACACGTCCACCGTATTCACACGTCCACCGTATTCACACGTTGACCGTATTCACACGTTGACCGTATTCACACGTCGACCGTATTCACGCGTCCACCGTATTCACGCGTCCACCGTATTCACACGTCGACCGTATTCACACGTCGACCGTATCCACACGTCCACCGTATTCACACGTCGACCGTATTCACACGGCGACCGTATTCACACGTCCACCGTATTCACACATCGACCGTATTCACACATGGGCCGTATTCACACGTCGACCGTATTCACACGTCAGCCGTATTCACACGTTAGTCCGTTTATCGCCGTTCTGCAGCGTATGCTGCGGGATAAGGGGGGGGGAACAGCCTCAACGGATTTTCTCTCATTTTTGCAGTCGTCTGAGTTACTCTACTCCAATTCATCAGTTTCAAAATTGGTCATTGCTGTTACGCCATTACGTGTTTCTGTCAGGCTTAAAGTACCATCGCACTCTCTTT
The DNA here is from genome assembly GCA_014899125.1 of Orchestia grillus. Taxonomy (NCBI): domain Eukaryota; kingdom Metazoa; phylum Arthropoda; class Malacostraca; order Amphipoda; family Talitridae; genus Orchestia; species Orchestia grillus. Next base: position 14,055 of record VOMN01102491.1, read on the forward strand.
TCCCGAAGTATATATAGGTGCTGTAGCATTACTTCTGTAAGAATAAACTCACAAAGTTAATTTTAAGCAGGTATTACTTATGTTTTAATTTTCAAATAAATCACACTTACATACACACTGTAGCCGCTCAGGTCTGTTGTAGATATTAGTGAAGAAACCCATTTTTTATGCAGTGGGTCTGTAAATACTGAATTTTATTTCTAACTCGCCGATACTGAAATGGGGGAGCAGCAACCAATTTCTGAAGGCTCAGCTCCTTCTTTGCTAATTAAGTGCGTTGGTTTAGCGCTGCGTACAAAACAGCCGTGAAAAAAAATAAGTGAACCATCAAGCAACACATTTGTGCCGCTGAGACTGACATTTCACTTAAAAATCCAACCTTGGAGTAATCGATTGAAAAATTTTGTCCAAAGTCATTGCTTCATTTGCTTGACACTTTTTTTAGAAGTTTTCCTACGCATATTGGATTACTAACCCTATTGTACTTGAAAATCTCGCGGAATATCAGACAACGAGTTTAGAAAAGCTTTCCATAGAGTCGAAGTAAGTACTCGCTTTGCATCGAGTTGTCGTTACGCTGGCACAAGCGTAGAGGAGGAGCCCTGCAATGATATGAAGGAAGCCACCGGACTTTGAATTATCACCCGGGGACAAAGAGAAGGCAAGAGAAGAACAAAAGATTAGCTGCTGTCCGTGGGGGTTCCAGGGCCCACGTATAAGACGGAGACGGGCACTGTGCTCGCAGCGCTAATAATGTGATCGCTGTTATAGGCCTGGCGTCATTCATACCTCCCGCAATCCCCACTCCCCGCACATAAAGGAGAAGCATATCAAGGGCATTAGGACGGAGCCGCGGACTCCGCTGGGGCAATTTATGAGCTTGATTGCTACGGTGAGGGCGTCATGACTCGGAGTACCTCTCGAGATGTTCGTTTCTACGGAGAACATCTGGTGCATGATCCTCTAGAACTGACTTCCATATCAGCTTCATCATAGCTGTAAATTCCAATTACTTCTGCTTTTATGTTGACCTAATCTTCTGTATGAGTGTGCGTTTGCTTTAATCATTCGCCATGCGGGGGGGTATATGTTGAGGTGTGTAAACTTGCTTTTTAAAAGAATCAAGAATACCGGTAAAACACTCTCATACATTTCCGTTGCTGCCCGGCGGTGTATGTAGATCAACACACCAAGCAAATTCATGCATAAATGTAAAAAATATGTTCCTAAACATTTTCATCACTCATAACTAACGAAAGGACCTTTCAAAAGTGTGTCGTACATATCTTACCAGAATTATTTTTAGTCTGAAAATGTATTTTAGTTCTGAACGAGAACTTCTGACGTGAAAGTCACCTTTCCCTCCGACCAAATGGTAAAAAGCTTCCGTAAAATCACCGTTCATATCGCACTTACTTTTAACTGCCAAAAATATTTACGCGATTTATTTTAGCTGTAAAAATCACCCGTCAGGTTCTATTCATGTTTATTTTTCACACACCTGTTGAATTTGAACGTAGACCTCATTCTTTCAAACTATCTATTTTATAGCAAGTCCTGCTTACACGGGTGTATAGAAATAATTTCAGATTTCTTAAAATCAGCGCTGATTGCTGGGAGGCATCCCGAATGTTAGGTATGACATCGATGATCATAATGTGGCATCCCGTACTCATTTCTAGAGAACATGACATCGATGATCATAATGTGGCATCCCGAACTGATTTCTAGAGGGTATCACATGATTGCCAGAAGGCATTAGGGATTACTATAAAGGGCATCGCTGATTGCTGGAAGCCATCACCAACAACCAAAAGGCACCACTGATTGCTATATGTAGAAGGCATCACAAATAATCAGAAAACATCATTGACTACAGGAAGGCATCACTGATGGCTGGAAGACATCACTAAATACAATAAGGCATCACTGATTACTACGATTCATCACTGATTGTTACAAGGCATCACTGATTGCTAGAGACAATCAGTTCTCCGGATTCCCACAAAGGTTGTGCACTGTTGAGTGCGATGACGTTCAAAAAGACTTGCAGCAACAGCAACTGAACATTTTCCCCAGCCCGACCTGCGTTTTGTTCCTGAGCGCCCTGCCTGCCTGCTCTTTCCCATTCCAGCCGAGATAAGATAGAGAAAAAATTCTGGTCGTTAGCTGGTGGTGCAATTGAGTGAGTTAAATGACTATGATAAGCATCAAGCGCCGCTAATGGGCGCTCTTTAAACACTCTCGACGAGCAGCACCAGCGAAGCGTCAGCTGCATCCAGCCCCTCAGTGGGGCAGCATTTCTTCCGAGGTATGAGGTAAGCGGGCATGTTGGTGGGCATGTTGGTGCTGAGCGGGCGTGTTGGTGGGCATGTTGGTACTGAGTGGGCATGTTGGTGCTGAGAGGGCATGCTGGGGGGCATGTTGGTGCTAAAGAAGCGTGCCTGGGCCTGTACTAGGTGCTTAGTTCTTGCTGAGTGCTGGTGAGCGTGGCAAGTAAAAGTAATTTGGTAATTTATATTCATTAACTCAACGAACCTTGGATATCTACGTACATAATTCCCGTGTTCATCTTCGTAGCATGAATTTACGAGAATATTCTCTATGTACTCCTAATAGCGTCCCTTTGCCGTCAAAAATTACGGAAGAACAAATGTGAAATATTTGGCATAATTTTCTCCATCAGTGATGCACACTGCCTTCTCTAATAGTTTTAGCATCGCTCGTTAGGAACATGAATACCCAATGATCAATCTAGACTCAGGAATTTTCTGCTATCAAATTTCTTCACTGCCTAAATAAACGGTTACACACAAGCAAAAGAACTTATGTGAACTCGGCGTGATATTTTATAATGTAAGTAAACAATCTCAGAAGGTGTAGTTGTGTAATATTTATAATAAAATGTTGTATAAAATATTTCATAATAAAATGTAATTTAATTAAATATTTTATAAAGTACGTGTGGCGAAGAAAATCGGTCATTTCTGATTTATTTGTGCACATTTTTTCTTTGACCTCCGCCAAACGTCCTTCCAGCACCCAGCTCCGTTACTCTCCTGAGGAAATATGGCCTCCAATGTCGATGTTACCGCTCCGAAGTTAACCGAAAAAATGAAGAGTAGGACGTCTAAATATTTACTAGAGAAAGTAACTGATTCTTCGAAGGAAAATGAAAAGAAGTATAAGTTAGCAAAGTAATTCGTTATTTGAGTCAGATGACTGACAGTAACAACAGAAATACCGATTAACAACTGATATCAAGCATGACTGAGGAGAGCAAACCTATAAATATATATACATACATATATGTATATTGAGTGCAGACTACACTTGATGCAGAAAAGAAAACCAATGCTCGTGCCACTCAAAAAGTCAGTCACCCATAAAACAGTCGAGGATCTGGGTTATTTCGGTCACCTGCTGGAATTGGTCAACGAAGGAAATTATTCTCTTGTGTTTGAGAAATTGTCGAGAAATTGAGAAATTGGAATTCAGCAAAAAGTCGATGGGCGCCGTGCCTAACTTTCTTAGCGACATCTGTTTGAAACTGAAAGAAAATCAGCAGGGTTTTCCTGAGTGAGTGCGGGAATTGGACTTTAGATCCATGGGGAAGATTTCCGAAAAATTAAATTTTTTAGCCATGAGTGTGATCATCCATTGTTTCTCAAGCGTGATAATGTTCAGAGACCTATAAAACTAGTGATCTATTTAACAAGCGTTGAAATGAAATGGATGATTAGTGTTTTAGATTCTTTATCGTGCACCATTTCTGCAGCATTTTTAGTCAAAAGAGAGATTCAGCTTTTATTACCACTCTTTTATACGCACATGTGTGTTGCGGTATCATTTCATAATTATGTAGTGTCAGTTTGTAAAAGTTACAAACTGGAAAATATGGAGCAAAGAACGGTCTCAATTTGACCTTTGTAGAGGCCACGAATGATGCACGAGGAATTTTAGCCGAGGGCTGCGTCCTTAAATAAATGTAACAGTTTCAGCTTCGGCAGGGCACGGTCGAGGACGCCGATGGAACGACGAAATTCTTAAAGTTTGCGACCGAAGATAACGACGTGAAAGTGAGCCTGTGAGTGACGACCTCCGCGCCTGATTGAACGAAAATTTTTTCCCGTAATTTAGTTCTCGCTGACGTAAAGACCGCCGCCTCTTATCAGTTCTCTATCGCCTCAGCAACGGACGTGAGAGAGGGAGGGAGCATTGCCACTTCATCACAGTCTCAAAAAATGATTTTAAATCAACGAATAAGTAAGAGGGAAATGACTGCGTAAGCGACGCGATGGCACTCTGTTCAGACCGGTTGGCGACCACGAACAGTTTACAACAAAAACACTTTTTGAATCCACGTACGGACCTTGCTTTTCAAAACGCATGCGCTTGTACCTAATTAAAAAAAAAAGCCAATCAAGAAAGTCAAGTCAAATCATCACCTATTTACGTCAATGCGTGTTTTTCTGGACATTTCCGCTTGAAAATATCGTTAATCACGCATTAAAAAACGGCCGAATAGCGTGAGTTTTGGCTCGAGAGGCGCTCGTGTTTATAAAGGAAGCAGAAAAGAATGGCTGGATCGTGTGACAGAAAGGCCGCGTTGCCAAAGCTTGCGTTTGTTTCCTGTTCTTTACTAATTGGATCTATGAAGCAATTTGAGACTATGACAGAGCAACATTTGCGACCTGAGAGGGAAAGGGGGATAACGAGAGCGAGGGGTGAGGGGGGATGGAGGTGCGGGCTGAAGTCCAAAATTGCGCCGCCGATATTAGTGAGAAAGGTGAGCTAGAAATTTGTTATCATTGCGGATCGAAGTGGCGGACGTGGTCATGCTCCGATGTATCAAAGTTTGGTTCTTCCTGCGCAACGAAGAAGTGCAGTCCCTTATGGTGACTGGGCATGTTGCGATACAGCACCCGCTGAAGTTTGGGTAGCTCTGCAGTGAATTCGATCTCGTCATTGCATATTTGAGACTAAAAAAATAACTAGAATAGGTAGAAGTGAGTGCACGTTCTAATCAAACGTTGTGCAAAACTTACGAAGAAATAGTCAATAAAGCTCACTTCCGACAATTATGTTACCCGCTCATTGGCGTGAAATAGTTCGCGTATCATCCGAAAAATCAATGGAGCTATCGTCAAATTTCGGTCACTGCGGGTTCGAAATCTAGTTTTTTGTTATCATAAAAGTAGTTTTCTGATCTACATCAACTTTCCAAGTTGCGAAGAACTTTGAACTGATGAAGATATATCGCATTATGTTAATTATCAGAGGCCGACTAGGTGAAGTGACCAAGGCTCCGTGACAATGCTTCAGATCTTGTTTGTTCTCTAACCCATCGGCAATAAAATCCAATTTGGTAACTTGGGAAATCTAGTGAAGCCACAGCTGAATCAAGCAAACAACCGAACGAATGTTGTGCACGTAATTGACAGACACAATTATCTGAAATTATTTTTCAAGGTCAATGATGAATCTTTATTCGTCCTCTATAGTTTAATTTCTGCCTACAAGAGCTCAATTTTTTGGTTGTTTCCAACTATGAATTATGGATCGCTAAGATGAGGACATTCAAGTCTCGGTTCAAATTACCGAGACTTTTTACTTTTTCAATTCCAAACTGAGCAATTTATGAATAAATTAACTAAAATCTATTAACAAGACAGTGATAAAATGTAACCAATTCCTCATTCACATTCTGCAGGAGAGCTATGTTGCTGAAAACCTTGTATTCTTCTCTTGCAAAGCTAGTACCCCGTGTTTGATGTGCTATTTACCGCTGTATATTCTGTCTGTATATTCTGTATATTCGCTGTATATTCCGTCATTGATATTCTTGCATTGTTTATGACTTGTATGTCTGACAATCAACGAAAATTATTAAAGCAAATAGTCCGAGCATCCACTTAGTGAAAGACAAATGCGTGATCTATTCTTCCGTCAACATTTATGCATAATCTATAGTCTGTTTTGCATGTCTCATAACTCATGATAATTTTCTAAATAAATCATCAAAGTATCTACAAAATTAAAGATGGTTACAATAGTGTAACTACATCAAGTTTCATTGTAATTAGCGTTAAGACGTAATGCTCATACTTTAATTAAGCTATACATAGTATGACTGAAATTAACCAAAAAATCGCCGAATTCGAATACTTTGTCAGATGGGTTGCAAATTCATACACGATGCAATTGATCTATCGTAGTTGAACACGGGCAGAGCAGATTTGAGACCGAAGTTTTGAGACACATCATAAGAACAATCACACCGCGTGTTGATCAACGTACGTGCACGGAGCGCTCCAGTTTACAGTCGCTGGCATTTGTGAGAGTTTGCAGCTGCGACTCTTGCTCATAATCTCAGGGCTGTAAAATCGACGCGGCGTTTCGATTTCGAAGAACGAAAAGCGATCACAGACCTGAACATTACACTGACTAATGGAGATGTCGCCATTGAGAGTCTAGGGGCGTTCCTGGAAGAGCCGTTCCCGAGTCCGTCTCTTACAGGGATTAGTCGGAGCGCCACAATGCGGACTGCTTGGCACGACGAGCTCTCCGCATCAGAAACTGCAGGTTTCAGGAGAGGCTTTTTCTTTCGTAGAATTTTAGCGTTGTTAAGAATAATTTCAATGACGCGGTGTACGTTTTTTGTGGAACTGGGAATGGTAATCAGACATCGCTAATTGGGAATTAGGTTGGCTTAGAAATACTGTTCTCTTGTTGAGTGGGTCATTGGAAGACCGTGCAGCATTCACGGACAGAAAGCAGGTCACAAAATTCATTAAAAATTATCCGTAAAGTTTCAAGGGAAATCTGATTCTTGTTTCCATAAAACAGAAAATCGAGTTTGGCAAATGACGACTTTCAGATTTGACTCCTCGATTTCGCAAATGATGGTTGATCAGGGGTCAGAAATCAGACGTCCTTATCGATAAGCCTTTGGCTTAAAACAGTCATTGAAGTACAATCCTTTACAGCGACAACAATTTAGATGCACGATGATTATTTCTACGCACGAGTGTCATGAATTAATGAAAAATTTGGTGGATAATTGTGATTTAAATGTGCATTTCTGGGTGAAATAGCACAATCCAATAATTTGGTGGCTATCGGGTTTTATGTCGTTATTTTGATCACAAACAAAACCACTACATTTCATTGAAATTATTTTAATCATTTACATAGTTGTTCCTTTCTTAACACATTTCAGAAGAAAATTCAGCTACGAGATAACAAAATCCTCGCTATTATAGTAATAGCCGTTGTGTATTTATATATATCTGTTTATGTATGTAAATAAATTTCTTTTTGTCTGTAACACTTTTCACGCTCCACCATAGAGAACATTACTGCAAGCGGCGCTGATACGTGGTGTGTTGTAGATAGGATACTGAATACCGTATCGTCAATTAATGCAATCTAAAGAAAGCTTAATCTCTTATTTAACGAAAAACGACGAGTCAGCATTCAGCTAAACGTATTAGTTTGTTTATGAATAGTCGACTTTAAAGGACACGAGAAGGAGTAACCTCACAGAAAAAATCCACTCATTTAAGAATAAACTTTTGGACATGCCGTCATATTTGTCGGGGCCGTATATTAGTATACAGGGTGTCCCACAAAAAAGTACATCGGAGTTCGAATTGATATGACTGCGGAAATATAGCTAATTCAATTCCGTAACAGACATGTTTAGTCGACTATTGGAACTTGTTATTCGAACAGGTATTTAGGCTACCAAATGCATGGATAAAAAAATAATATTTCTGCAATCATATCAATTCGAACTCCGATGTACTTTTTTGCGGGACACCCCGTATAGTACAATTTAACCTAAGCCTGAGAACTCGAAGCTTCTTGAATAGCATTTTTGCAATTTGCCTGAGCGTTGCAAGGAATTTGTGGGGAAAACCTTACGTATCTTTACAATGAAAAATGCCTTTGCATTTGAAGCTGTTCGCAGCTACTTCTTCAACTCCGATTCCTAGTTACACAGACGAATCAAACCTTACCTATTATAAAGGTCGGCATGAGTGCCTTGAGAGCCACCAACTGTTTGCCCATTTCGAATGCCCTAAAAAGTAACGATGAAAAAGGAATCTTTTGAGAGCGGCCTAAGTGCGAGAATGTAACGAACAAAGGTTCTTAAGACGAAACCCTGCTGGCAAGACTTCTGAGGTATCGCTTATGAAGGAATGAGGTCTTTAGTGAGGCGTTTGAACGACAAACCCCCTCAGAAGTGTGAAATAAACATGGGCGTAGCATGAATACCACGAATGCCTGAAGTGGACCCATGCTGTCACGCGGGCCTGAGGACACACGGCACGCAGTCAGACGATTTTCAGTCTGTTTGCTCCAGCAGACGATTTAGTGTGTGTTATTTTGGGCCCTGAAATTCAAGCGCATGTTGGTAGAAGCGACCGCTGGAGGTGACCAGCGGGACGACTTCATGCAAGTTACACAATAGCACTGCAATGTAAAGCCGCTGCTTATGAGAAGAAAATCTACTCTGATAGTTACAGTAAGTCTGTCGGTAAGGCAAAGTTTAGAGTTACTAACGTGAACCAAAGTCGTATCCTGCAATAGAGTGGGATATAAATCCAATTTTTACGTACATGTAATAAATTTACTACGCCCATACTAAACGTATTTACTAAACAGCCCAAGAATACGACGGCTTCCGTAGCAGCTTTAGGGCCTCCCTGACGCACTCCAGCTCGTACTCAGTGTACGTCAGACGATCTTGCTACAAACTGTGCTGGTGCAAAATTTACTGATGGGCTACTTGTGTTTTATTGTACCACGGAAGTCAATATTGATACATTTGATATGCAGATATATGATATTTCGATTTGATGGACAGCGTTTTTTGAACATATTTATAACAAGTAATAAAAGAAGGCTGAACAACTTGGTCTCATCAACAGCCCCATTCATTGAGGACCATTTAGAAGAAAGATAAAATCCTGCGATGATTTATTAATCGATTTGTACGTCCATATTTTTGTTATCGATTAAGATAATAATACTCCAAGCTTATCTAGTTTTCTTGCTTGTGTAACCATTTATTTACGCACTGAAGGAAATAGACAGAAGAAAATTCCCGGATCCAGATCCAGATTCCTAATCAGCAGGACTGTGTCAGAGCAGGCTGTACGTATCAGTGATACAGAAAATGACATAATTTAAAATGATCTACACAGATGATCTTATTTTTTTTAATTTCAAATAAGATTTACCTTAATTTTTTACAGCTTGAGCATCCTAGTTGCTTTATATTGCAGCTTACTCACTCATAGAAATAAGGAAATGAAGCAGCGCGATGAGTAGCGGTCTCGGACTCAAGCAAACAGTTGCGTGCCGTCAGTGACTCAGCAGCATATCTTTGGCATGCGAATTCCTGAAGCATTCAAGCTAGATTTTCCCTTCTCATTGCCAGCGACTTTGGAAATACCGTTAAGTTGGAGGTGAAAAGAGCATAGTTCAATTTTTATGCGAGAAACTCGCCTAAGAGAATCAGTACGGGCAGCCGGGAATGTTTGAGGCACATGACGCTAGAGGAAAGTTGACGACTCCGTTTCCTAGCCTCGTATTGAGGTGTGCAGCTGATAACCTCATCAGGTGTGGATAGGTCATCCCAGGGGACCGCGCCCCCCCGCTGGCCCCACACAACTGCCGCAGGATTACGTACCCCAGAGCTGCCTTTGTCTGCTGCCACCGTCACCCCGGACTGCCATCACTTGCCACTTTGTCCCCACAATTGCAGGCTCGATGGTGCCACTGCCGTCCTTTATTGCAAAGTCTGCCTTCAAAAGGGGCCGTGCAGATGTAGGAGAAGCACTTCGTTCAGGTCCTGTCGGTATCATGCTGGCACAGGGAAGTTTCTTCTCCAAACTTCAAAGAACATCTTAATTCAAAGGATAGAGAACTTTTTTTCTCAACAGCAGCTAACGTCTTCGTTCAAACGACACGTACCATCATTCAAATGATAGAAAAATCATCGTTCGCTTGGAAAAAAACGCATCCTATCAAACGATGGCAAGTATTTTGGTATCCAAGCTACCATGGCAATTTCTCTCAGCAGTTTATTTGCGGAATTTAAACGTTTTGTGGCAGTGCGTCGCTAAATTATGCCGTAAGGAATTCTCGACGCTGAGGTGCACCATAAATGCGAAAAATTCCCATCATCGGGATTCAATTGTAAGGGATTTGAATGTAATTTTTGACGTATGTAGAAAAGAAGTCCTTTCTCATGTGAGTGTTACTGCTGAAATTAATTGTGACATAAACAGCTAATGTTGAGTTTGTTTGAAGTTGAGATTGTTTTTGTGGAGGCACCATTTTTAGGTATCAAATCTATTTGAATGCTCAGTCATTAATGAAATCCTGCTTTCGTACCCTGAAATCAGATTTCTTCCCACGAGAATTTGCATCAATATCAAAACAGGCGTAAAGTAATTCGCAGGTTGCCCACGTGATGCTCAAGCATGGGCTTCAGACTTCTTTCCACTCGTCCCTTATATTTTCCATTCGTATTCTGTCAAAATAAGTAGAAAACATATTCCACGAATATTGCACTAATTACCAGCACTTAACATTACATAAACAGTTCAGATGAGCAGGTACAGCTCAACAAATTCAAGTGACCATCACACCTGAGGGTCGAGCTGGACAATTTCATCCAGAGTAACACGTCGTCGCCACACCGCCATCATGCATTCATCAAGAGCCACACGGACGTGGTGTCAACACAATCGTCACACTCAATAGATTGTAGACCAGCAGTATGTTTAGGGCTTAGATTTAGACCAGTACTCGTGGACGCGTCCTTCAGGCCACGACAGGACAATGCATTTCGACACCCGAAGCTTGGAAATAAAAGCGCAGGCATTCTTGTGGTGCGATCTCCAGGGTGCCGCAACAGAAGCCCAATGAAGCGCCTTCGCTCGTCTGATGACGGATTAAAGTATCTAAGGCACAGCACGGCGTCCGCGCCATGATTGTATCGCGTTGGGTAATATGACTGCTGGAGATCAACATTCTCCTCTTAGAACGTCTGTGGCTTCCACACAAGAAAAAAGGGCCATTTGAAATAAGGAACGTAATTCCCTGATGTCGTTTGATAAGTCTTTTCTTATGAATAATAGGAGGCGATCGAAAGACTCCTTGTGGATGAAGCGATAGGAACACTGAGCTCAGGATAGGTGTTCGTTCTAGAGTTCGTCTTTAGAGCAGAATGAAAGCAATAAATATTCTGCCGACCACAAAAACACTTTCTCAACAATTGAATTCTTAGAGATTTGCTCGACTTAGGACGCTTATTTTTAGCGCAAGCAATAACGTCAAGGACTATTTCTGAGGTTACTAACTGAGAAACTGGAAGTACTGACACAATTGCAGAATTGCATCGCATAATTTTTCAAATTACTAATTTTTCTTACAAAGATTTCAAAAAACAGATGCAACCGTGTCTCGGATTTCAAATTTGCAAGATGATGAAATTATTTAATTCTAAGCATGTCAAGCAAACTGTGAATGTAAATTTAACATTATTCCATTACGAGTAAACTTTTATGAAGCGACAGTTCAATATGCGCTGGGTCACAGGCCTGGCTGGGGGTTGTGAATTTATTCATCATTATCGCTGACCTTTTGTAGTTACCATGGAAGCTACGTAATATCGTTCAACAAATATATGTAAACATGTGAGGAATATGTATGAGCTGCATAAATAAGTATAAAAGAAAGCATGACCATTGGACGATGCCATTGGGGATCCCTGATTAAATTACTCTAGTGATTTGAAGATCAGGAAGTTTTGGCATAAACAAATTTTGTCTTCATTAGCCAGGTTTGTTCCGCTAGTGAACTCTAGAAGATGCACGGATGCTTTCTTGCTCGTTTCGAAATAATAATTGAAGTATTTTAACACCGTCTGAAAAACATCGCCAAACCCGATGTGTTATACAATAAGAACACCTCAGTAACACGCATCTGTGGCGTGCCTGGTGGTGTGCATCACAATCTTCAGGTAAAATTTGACTAAGAAGCGGGAATTGAATGAAATTGGCTCGATTATCACTGTTCGGTTCCATCGAAGTGGATCAACACATATCCGAAAGTCCCAATCTCGTTCCAAAATATTTTTTTCGATATTTTCTAGGCTCCAAGCCGGGCTCGTGTTCGTGCCGCGGCAATTCCTGCCAGTGAATCGTATTTCTCACGAGAAATGATAAAAGACTTTGTTATTGCCTGAGAAAATTTCTTCTTAGAAAAAGCTAAGATGAAATATGGCCTTCATCAAAAACAATTATGTGAGCGTTGAATATGTATTCACAGCGGAAGTAATTCGAGAATGAAACTGAAGAATGAGTTATGTACTATTTGTAACGTATGTGAAGCCCAGTTCAGATATTATCGAGCTGTAAATGTTTTTCCAGCTACAATATTTACTCCCCTGAATAATTGTGGGAACAAAAACAGGTGGACGGAAGTTTTCACACGCATTAAATTCTCTCAAAACACTGCGTCTTAACGTATTTGCAGTTATAACATTTCCACTCCCCATAACGACTCGTGGAAGAAAACGAGCACCTGCGCACTCGAATCACCACACGTTCAGAGTTCACTCATAATATTTTCTACCGTACTTCTGTTTGGCAATTCACATTATGAGCGAGGTCTTCGGCAGAGGCGTCGGATTTAGCGCCGGCAGCGGAGAGCTGTCGTAGCCACAATAAGTTGGGCTGATCCGGCGCAGCAGGGTCCGGGAACCGCTTCTCAATCACGCCTCTCCCGCTCCTCCACGCAAAATTGTAAAACTTTCTATTTTGATGGTTTATTGCCATTTGCGTCGTCCCCAAAGCACTTTGTTGGGCTCTCGTTAAAAGATTGGACTTAAAAATCGACATCTCGAATGTTGGCAGAGAACCATGATGTTTACTTATGTTAAGTAGAACCCGAGAATGTTTTTTGCTTCAAATGAGCTAGGGGTGAACAGCGTAGAAACCATTCATAGTAAATCTTAGTATTGATGCTCTTGAAATAATTTGGTCACGAAAGTGTGTAAAGTACCATTCTTTATTTTTTAGACAGTGACACAAAAAGCTTCGTGTAAGATTCCTGTATAAAATTGAAATATTTCATACAGGATTCACTTCAAATATCTGACTGCAGATGACGTTCCCATTTCTAATCATTTCGATGAAAAAAACAATTCTTATAACTACTGTTTGTACCTTCAACAGTACCGGCCATAACATATTTGGTACTACCTTCCAAAAGCATGTACCTAGTAGTTCCACTGACACATCCCTAGTTGTTCCAATGACACGTAACTAGTAGTTCCAATGACGAGTCCCTAGTTGTTCCAATGACGCGTACCTAGTAGTTCCAATGACGCGTCCCTAGTTGTTCCAATGACACGTACCTAGTAGTTCCAATGACGCGTCCCTAGTTGTTCCAATGACGCGTACCTAGTAGTTCCAATGACGCGTACCTAGTAGTTCCAATGACACGTATCTAATGGTACTAATGGCGCACAAACGGACATAGATATGCCTGCATAGAATATAAAAAAGGTGTTTGAAAAACGTCAGGGTAGATAGAGCGATCGTTCACGCACGTAGCACAAAACGTTGAATTTTCATTCCAAACGTTGAGTCTTCATTCCAAACGTTCAGTCTTCATTCCAAACGTTGAGTCTTCATTCCAAACGTTTAATCTTCACTCCAAACGTTGAGTCTTCACCCCAATCTGTCACCCAGAAACAAGAAACAAGGAAAATTCCCCTCTCTGACACCCTCACACACCGACCTTACGTGATGTGCCCGAAGATTGCAGGCTAATATCTTTCCACGCACATTACGGTATAAATACTGAATACATATCAGTAACCATATAAATAAAATAATAATGAAACATTAATGGACACCAAATGCAGTCTGATCTCTAGCGAAATACATCATTCAATTATAAATAATTTCTACGAATCGAACATTTGATAAACATAGCGTAACAATGCTGATAGAAAATAGAGGAAAATGCGTTCATTTGCAGCTGAGCGCTCATTGATTAGGAATTCCATATGTAAATTAATAAATTAATAGCATAACTTCTGAATTTCCCGCAGCGCACTTTCACAAAAGAATTAGCGCGACCTCGCGGCGGTCACTCGTGCCACCTGTGTCCGCGGTTAAGGAGAGCAGCAACTTCAAGCTAGGGGCTCATTTGTAGCAGCTGCAACCGCGGTTACGGAGGGCAACACAACCTAACCATCCCTAGTTTGTTACGTTGCCGTGCCTTGCACCATTGCTGAGGTAGAAATTCGTTCAGGTGTGTCACTGGACAGGAAATTAAAGCGTTCTGCTGCGTTTTATATGAACGGGAATCTGTCTACATTATTACCTAACCGAGGATGGAGAGCGTCCTGCCATCTTTGGTGCTTTAAATAACTGGTAAAAACGTTGTAGGAGAACGCTTGGACAAGCTATGAACATGTTACGTAAAATAGGCAGCGCAGTAGGCACTAGCAACAAGCAGAACGCGATGTTCACGTACATTAAAATAAACGTAAATGATGGTGCTCGTATTCCGCATAAAATATGACTTCCGAGTCACTTTAGCTGGCTGTATACTCTATGTTATTTTTTGGCATTAATCAAGGTTAAGATAAAAGGTTCCGTAGTTTTTTCATGATGAAATGCGAAATAAAAAAATCGAAGAAGCGTCGTAGAAATGTGACAGTAACGATACCCACGCTTCTTTTTTAAACAATAAGGGTGTGCCATATAAGCACTCTTTGAAAAAATTTCAATGGAATCGGTACATGCACTTAAAATTTATTGTCTTGATGCACTCAAACGACAGGAGAACGTTATTCTGTGCATCACACACAGTGGTATAGACATCTCTGGCTCTAGTTAGAACGTTCAAAAATGTAGTCGTCAAAATTATTGCATAAGATTTCACTTATAATACCTTACTTTCGGCTGAGATTTTTAAGTATTACTCAGTATCTTATCACCAATTTTTAGCTTATAACTGTTTTTGTTAACAGCTTTTTCTTGCTTAAACTTTTATTTTAATTTACGGCCTTTAACGCGCTCCAACTTTTTTCGGGTTTTATGAATGATATTTTGCCGGTTTTCTTAAACTTCTCCAGTTTCCTTTCCCAAAGTCCACCGCTTTTTCCGATCTCCAGCGAGGGTTTTTCATATCTTTTACAGCTTAAATTTTTTTCTGAGCTCCAAGCCTTTACCATGTTTCATGCTTTTCCCCATCTCTCATGTATGAATAACAATTTTTTATAATTTCCTAAATTTTTCCAATTTCCGATTCCAAAGTCCACAGCTTTTTCCAGTTTCCATCATTGCTTTTTTACCGCTCTCATGCCCAGCCTGGCCGAGAAGAACATTTAACTCCTGCAGCGGAACGGCGCGGGTGGAACAGCTGTGGCAGGTCACCGCAGAGGGACCACAGCGGCGGCAGCTTTACGAGAACATTGGCGTTGACAAGTCTATCAGGAGGCGCCGCTGCAGCATCCCTCCCTCACGAGTCAGGAGTGGTCAGTAGCGCACTGGCCCCAAAGCAGCCCAGCAATCAAGTGAGGCCTTCCATCAGCACCGCTGTCTTGAGGCCCTCCTGTCCCATCAGGGTCGCAGCGGGAGACCGCGAACAACGGCAGCTAAAATCGCATATTTGCCGCAATTAATCGGCCGTAATGTGTCGGGCGCTGCGGGGGCCTAGCAGGGCTCGCCAGTCGATTGCAGCCCCTCTGCCCTCCCCTCCTCTCCCCACAGCCTCAGGTTAGGAGCTGGGTGCCTCTTTGCATGGGAGACTGGCAGCCTTGTCCTGTCACTGACCTCTGTCACTGGCCTCTGTCACTGGCCTCTGTCACTGGCCTCTGTCATCGGCCTCTGTCACTGGCCTCTATCACTGGTATCGGTCACCAGCCTCTGTCACTGGCCACTGTTACTAGCCTCTGTCACATACCTCTGTTACTAGCCTCTGTCTCTGACATCGGTCACTCGTCTGTGCACAAACATCGGTCACTGGCCTCTGTCGCTGGTCTACGTCATTGACATCGGTCACTGGCTTCTGTCACTGGTCTGTGTCACTGACATCGGTCACTGGTCTGTGTCACTGACATTGGTCACTGGCTTCTGTCACTGGTCTGCGTCACTGACATCGGTCACTGGCCAGGCTGTCGTCTCTGCAGGCCGTTTAGAGTTCAATAACGCCTGTCCAACCTTCTCGACGGAGTATCTATGCATAATTACCTAAAAATTTGGTTTCTCAAGCCTTGTTCTTTATTATTTAATACATTTACAAACGGGGCGGCGAACAAGCGAGACTGGGTGAGCGTCACGAGAGAAGTTGTCTCGTCGACCGCAGAAATGTTACTCTATTTTTACTACGCTCAGAATTTTTATCATCGGATTCTGCATGCATCCTCTTCCGATTTAATTAGTTGACTCACACGTTCATTGAATAAGAATTCAAAACGACGATCTTATGCATTCATACGTTATTTTTGCTGCTTTATTTTATCAAAGTGGTTAAAGGTAATCCATTTTTAGAAATTTTGGTACATATATTCATTTCATTTTTATTTCAATTACCCTCTTGAATCTGGATACAATTCACCTCCAAGCAGTTATGAATTGCACAGAAAAACGGTCCCTGCCAATGAGAAGCACAATTACTTCTCCACCACTGCTCATCCCTAGCCTCGTCGAAGCCTCTAGGCCGCCCCGGCCAAGCATCCTTCTCCACTTTCTCATGCCTAATTTCTCCCGCTCAGCCACCGGAGGGAGATTCCGTTCTTCCCTCACATGGGAAGGCCCTACAGCAGCACCCTGGTGCGCCCATCCTTCGCCATGGCCAGGATCATTAAAGCAGTGTCGGCACTGAAGACAAACACTGAAGGGTCATCGGTGTCAGCGACAGGGTCAGTGACGGCTCACTCGATGGAGCGGGCCATGATGGACGGCGCTGTGCCCTCTGACGAATGGAACATCCTGACGTGCGGTACGGGATCTTCTGTTCATGGTCAGGTAAATAAATGATGCCTCTAGCAGCTGATCCTCGAGCTAAATGCTGTAAATTTCTTCCTGCGCCGTCAACGGGCGTGGTAGAAAGTGCGATTTGCGGTACTGGTTGGGTTCTTAAAAATATGCATGCTTAATGCATCGTTGTTTTATATGAGACTGACTTGGCTTACGTGGTTCTTTTGAAGGGAGGTCCATTTGAAATGATGAAAGGCAAGAAAGTAGATAGGGCTTAGACTAACCAGAAACGCATCGAGTGGTTAGAAGTGGTCACAAATTATTTGTAAAACAGTGGATGTATATTATATTTAGAACGGATTTATTTTCCAAGAGATAACCATACTTAAAGTCAGTAGAGTTATTTGAACTTTGAACCATCTCAATTTACCTCTGTAACTACACGAATAGTGAAATCAATATTCATCAAGTATTCCCTTTTCGATATATTCTACCTGAGTGGATTCCATGAATCAATTGCTCAATTTCTGAATCATTCACCTTTCTTCAGCATGCATATAGCTCGTTGGATTAGTTAGTGTTTTAGGTATACCACCCTACGTCTCAGGTTTAGGAATACCACTCTACATCTCAGGTTTAGGAATACCACTCTACATCTCAGGATAAGGCATCCCATCCTACATTTCAGGTTAACGACTGGGATAGCTAGTACACTCGTAATACTCTTTTAATAATGGTGAAGTTGTGACTATGAGCCCATTATATGCGTGGAACGGTCTTGCAGGGAATAATGGTGAAGTTGTGACTATAAACCCATTATCTGCGTGGAGCGGTCTTGCAAGGAATCTAATCGTGAACAAAGAGCAGACCATTTGGAAACATTGGGCGGCAAGCAGATGGATGCATCTCCTGATATTAGCTCTGCTTCTCTCTCTGTAATTAGAATCATTTGTCGACCTCTCCACGGTGATGAATAGGACAATTCAAGCATTCCATTACCTTCTTAAATCATCACCCAGCGTGTCTGCACAAGCATTTCACCCCTGCGTAGAGGCTGCAGTCTCCACGGAGGGGTCCAAAAAACTATACTCACTTTTTGCAATTCAATAATTTCAAAACAAAAGACCCACGTATGCACTATTATTGCCAGCAAGCGGCGCTTACGTACGGTAAAATTTATAATTTCACTCCACTTTCGTACGAAATTAGTAAGTGTCAGACTTTCGGTCTCAGAATTATTGAATTACAAACATCGAGTATTTTATCAACCCCTCTGCATAGGGCCTAAGCACCCGAGATGGGAGTCCAGGACTCACTCTGGGGACCCTCTCACCCACCTCGGTCCGCAGGCGGCGCATGGGGTCGTCGGAGCTACAAATGAGGTGTCGAGAGCGGATGGCGCTTCATGAGCTCTCGGCGTCCTACCGATAAATTTGCGGTAAACTCCGGAACAAACCCTGCTGAGAGCACGCTGCCTGGTGACGCTGCCGAGGCCTTCAATGAAGATCTATTGAGGTTAAACGCATAAAAAGTCTCTAGATCGTCGTGACTTATAGGGAAATTTGTGGTAAGTTTGTGGCCTAGTTATGCTGGCTGCACACTTCTTCTTCTCAAATCAAGGATTTCAGTGCAGGTAAACGCTTGTTCAAGACTCTTGTTCGGTGTTTTGAGAGTAAATTGAGATTTATTGCCCACTGTGGGAAGAAAATATTTCTAAATGTACGGGCTTATTCATGTGGATTTTTGACTTCCTACAGAAAAGTTGCACCGTGTGCGTCTATATTTGTTACAAACGAGCAACACACAAGTTTCTTATCTGGTAACATTGAATCGAGTGCTACGACCTCGCAATTTTGAAACTCCAATGGACAATTACCGCCACAAGCTACGTGAGTTTTCTTCTTCATCAAAATTTATGCTACTAGCGCATGAAAATGCTGTTGTATTACTACAGAGGTAAAATATATTTGCAGGGTCTCAATCAGGCCCGATATGCCTGCATGACTCTCTAAATTAGTTGGTTGCAGTCCCAAGCATTTCACTCTAGTTAGTCGGCTATCGAATTTAGTACATATTTGATATGATGTCCTATATTGGCCCTATGTTTACATTCTAATGGCAAAATAATGTCTCGTGTAAAGATGTTTAGAAAATAATCTATAAAAACAGGGTAATAACTTTCATGCTTCGATGTTGCAACGACGTCCATGGAGTCGCCGCTGGAAAAATTGACGTAATTTTGTGACGTGCTTCCGTCGTGTTAGGGAACAATGAATACACCCGTGAATAATTGACGGCGTCAGATAAGTGTGACTAGGACTAACGCGCGGTCTGCCGATGTCAGCTTCAGGGAATTTAAAAAATCTTCACTGAGGTAAACCACTAATGAAATTTTTCATTCAATGCTAATTTAAAATATAAATTTTGGTCATCGCTCGACGGTGCGATGAACAATTTTATTAAGCAGCTGGCAAAAAGTGGACCAATGTTTAGCTACCGTAAATTGTTGTGTTGTGTAGCTGTACGTCGAGGAACGAGGTTTCATAATTTCTTTATATATAAAGTATTTGACAAAATCATACAAAGAAAAGTCATGAAATTTAAGCTTCTCAAATTGTCCACAACATCAAGTACAAGATTACCAGAAGATCAATGAAAAGTTATCAGAAGCGAAATTTTTTTCTTATGAGAGATATTTCTGATGGGAATCTCTCGTTCTTGAAAAATTGCAGCACCTTGAATTAAGAAGCACCGAAAAACGTGTAAACAGAACAATTCAAATGTAAGTTTTATTCTTCAGCATTTTTGCACTCGGCTGATAAGCATAAATGCTTATTCTACAGAAAACGAGTAAATACAAAAAATTTATATTTCGAGTAAACATTTTTAGCACATTTGACATATGCGTGAAATCAAAGTCCAGGTTCTGTTTTCGTTCACGCGTGAAGTATGAAAATCCCAATTTGGATACATAGACGTCTTCTTCGTTGCGTCGCTTAGGAAAACGTACAAGGAACGCTTAGGAAAACGTACAAGGAACGCTTAAGAAAACGTACAAGGAACGCTCAGGAAAACGTACAAGGAACGCTTAGGAAAACGTACAAGGAACGCTCAGGAAAACGTACAAGGAACGCTTAGCAAAACGTACAAGGAACGCTCAGGAAATTGAGCGGTCCGTTCCGAGTGCCGGACAGAAGAATGGGGCTCCTCGGACTCGCGCATCAGCTTTTGTTGTGCCACAGCGCTCGAATTCATTCGGAATTCTTGCCTCAAAATTAGCTACGAGTTTAAGATGCTGTACGTACTTTGAACGTATGAGCCATAGATGTGACGTACTTTGAACGTATGAGCCATAGATGTGTGATGAAATGTGGTAGAGTACTATTCAGCTTGATGAATGTGAGAATTTCTAAGTGTAAATATTTTTATACATGCGACGCGCTAACTAGATATTTGGAGATGAAATACAGGAGGGGAATACTTGTTCACCATTAAAATAATCTTCATTTGATTTGAACAAGTGCACCTATTTTTATAGATGATGTGTTCTACTTTGCAGAATAATTCATAAACAACCATAGGTTATATTTTTTTAATTGCGTGGGAAATGCGAAAAAAATGATCGAATGCTTTTCAGTGTCCAATCAATGTTAATATGCGATATAAACTATTTAGTAAGAAATTAAACCAGAAGAAAATGTGCTCCTAACATTACGTCAATTATTACTCAATTATTAAATTCAAAAGAAGCTGAGTAATGGTTTGTCAACCCATACCCTCATCAGAAAAAAATAAATGATGTTGTGAATATCTATGAGATTACAATGTTTTTTGTTCACCCCTCTAGTTCACCTGTGTAATGAATCTGTGGCCAGAGTAAGTTAAATTTTCGAATGAAATACCGTAGACTTATACAAGGTGCGTCATTTTTCGAATACTATGTTGCGTCATGTCATCGCATGACTCAGAAAAGTGTGTTATATGCGTTTGTGGCACATATTTGCTGGTCGGTTTGGTGAATAGCCCATGACATGTTTCAGTTCGTTAAAAATTTATTTATTCGCTCGTTGTTTTAACCGTGCGTTCTAACACCGTGCGATAATCTTACGTTACGCCACAGATAGTTAATTAATGGAGCTTGGTATTATCAAACCAACATTTCGCCATATTTTTTTGTATGTACTTGAGTTTATTTTAAAAAAGTACAATTCTAATTTCCCAAGAATTGGCCAGCATGAAGGTGAAAATAATTCCTTCACTCCCCCTAAACGCCCAGACAAAGCGAAACTCAGTAATAAGCGAACGGGATGGAAGTCGTCCGACGCTCTGCAGGTGGTTGGGCAGGAGATTGTTGCTTTGTATTTTCTGTATATTTTCTCCCGGCTAGCGCCCGGAAGCCTTCGTGTAAAGAACGACCGCTTGTCGACACCGTGTTGTGTTCTGCACTCGATCGATCACTCGAGATCATATAATTGAGAGCTCGTCGATCAGCGGGATCTGCTCTGGACGTTACGAGATCCCGTCATGTAGGGCAACACTACAGGGAGAAACCGCTAGATCTCAGACATGCGGCCGCAAGTCGCTTAAGGGGCCTGAAATTATGTGTTGTTTACCAGAACATCATTTGACTCCCCAAGAAGGACTTTTAAAAATCTCCAGTGGAAGGAGATCAACATATTATTTATGTTAATGAGCTAATTTTGCATCATAGGTACTGTTGTACTAAGTCAGCCTTGAATCTGTAATAGAATTTAGAGAACTCATTTGACTAAAAAAATTTTAATACAACATGAGCTTGTTGTTGCTTATGAACATCCTCCAAAATACCTACATTAGAAAGAATGATATAATATACATAGACCACCCTTTGAAATTTTCTAGGCATGAAGAGAGGCCTCTGAATGACAGTTATAATTGTGTGTACGTATTTACATCTTACATTGTGCTTTGTCTGTGCATCTTATGTTGTGTGTTATTTATTTAATAGCGTCCCCATGCCGTTGAAATTGATTATAAATCTCTGGTGAAAAAAGGAACTCTCAGCATCCTGAGACGAACTGTCTTCTCCGACATCGTCTCGTTGATTAGGAATGCGTGCCCGGACACCTAAACTCACTAATATTCTTTGATCTAATTCCTTCAGTGCGTTGATAAATGATAACAAGCAAAAAAGTACATGGACTATGCGTAAAATTATATGGTAGAGATCTTCAGCGTCGTAGGCATTCAAACTTAAAGCACTGTCTCCTGAAAAGATCGAATGATGGAATTTGATGCGCAAAAGGTTTGACAAAAAGTAACCACTCGAACCCCGCCATTGTCTGTCCCTCAGGAATTAACAACCTGCTCTCACAAATATTTCAACGTCTGAAGCCTTTCCGATAAATCATTTTAAATAGCCCGTGTTGTCATCATAATTTATGAATTTGCAAACCTTTTCTATCAAAAATTTATTCCATAATTTTGTGAAGCCGGAATTCATACTTAAGATTTAATTTTCATGATTCAGCTGGGAACTCATTTTGTACACCTGTAAAGTAGGCGCTGCATGTATTTCTAGTACAGTAATTATTGGTCCGTGAAATACACGGGTTGCCTTCAGGGCCTATTTGCGCAAACATTCTTATATGCTTTCTTGAATCTAGACGGCCACAGAATTGTCTTCCAGAATTTCGTTCAATTTTAACAGACGTCACATTGACGTTGCTTCTATGATTTTTCGTCAAGAATCACACTTTCACTCATTTCTGGATTATTTGAATGACAAACATCCTAGTGTAACTTTCACTATGGAGTCTGAGGAGAACAACAAATTATTTTGCTTACACTGTAGGATCACCAAAACAGTTGATAAATTTGAAATTTCTGTGTTCCAAAAAACTTTTTTCCGGCTTAGGTACGAGTTTCTTCAGTTATTGCACATTTCCTTTACAATCAAATAGTATAAAGACCCTACGGTCTCGTGCCTGTAGAACCTGTTCAAATTATTAATTGTTTTATCATGAAATACTGTTTTTTAAAGAATAATTTCGAAAGATCAGCTACAGTCCATTTACGTTTGAAAATCAGTGCGTAAATTTTTAGACAAAAAAATTATTCCCGGTACTTCGTGTTGTGCAACTTCCGATATCGTTAGCATGTACGTCGCTTTTCCGCACTTTGGCCCATATTCTGAGAAACTACAGACAAGCTTATTGAAACTAGTTGCAAGATATTATTCTGCTATTAAATTTTATATAGTACAAGTAAACAAATTTAATATTGGGTCTTCTTTGAACGATAAAAACAAGCTGTCTCATGATCTGCAATCCTCTTTGATATACAAGTACAGTTGTGCACGTTGTGCATCGGGCTATGTGGGGATGACCACACGTAGTCTTAGATCAAGAGTTGCTGAGCACGCAGGATTAAGCTTTAGAACGAGTCCCCACTTAGCCAATCCTCCATACTCAACTGAATCTAATCAGTTTGCAATAATTAGGTGTGCATTCAGCGTCGTTGATCTCACAGTTTTAGAATCGTTATTTATTTTTAAATCGAAACCCTCTCACAACATTGAATCACATTCTTTTCCGCTAGCTGTTCTTAAGCCAAGACCTTTGTTCCAGTGTCAAACAGCTTTGTTTTTTTATGCATTTTAAAAAATTTTCCCTCCTGAAGAAATTTTGTCATATGGTGCTTCTCTCATTCCAGGTTTTTTCAGTTTTTGTATTTGAGCTGATGGGTACAGACTCGAAATGTTCTGAATATAATGTCTTTTTCCGACTCTTTTTGACATCTCATTTATTATAACAATGAGGAATCTTCCACCAGATGTACCTTGTTATGCCATATTGCGTTAGCTTATAGCGACAACTACTGAGTTTTCCCCAGGTGAAAAAGCTTAACGGACAAATCTTGGAGGCTCCCAGTTTTGCAAACACGTTATGCATTATTCCGCGGTGCACGTTCATCCCGTGCTGCAGTCAGCATTTTACCTCTAGCTATATGGGGCTCGAACCTACGGCTCCTACCTCAGTCTTCCTGCCGTGATGGAATTTTATATAGAATATCGCTAACATAATTGTGTCCTCTTGGGACAATGACACAGTAGCATAGCGAGCATTATACTGAGATTTATACATATTATCACCTAAGCAATAGACAAAAAAAAACACTATTAAAAATGTAGCTATTAATGAAATGTAGCTAAATTGTTGCTCAAGTTTCAGAAAACGGAATCAAGCAATCAACCATGTAACTGCTAGACTGCCTCGCAGCCTCCAACAGAAAATCTCACGAGGCGTGTGAATGACACAGCTTTTAACGCTACTTCTCAGCTGGTACCAGAGCCAATTCTTCCTTCCCCGGGCGCAGACATGAGCCGCCACTTCCCATTGTCCGTCTGAGCAGTGTACTCTTTATAATCTCATTCTCTAATTATGACAAGCTGCTTTTCTCGGTCAAATATGTTCATCTTCATTTACCTTCAATTTGAGAGCGTTTACGCCACCAAATGACAATGAGGTCAATAAACTTGTAACAGCCGGACCTGCATGAGAACTCGATGTTACGCTCTGCCGTAATCTCGTCAAGAACAAATTGAATGGTCGATAATCGCAACCAGTAAGCAACTCCAAAGCCCGTAAGCGTAATCTCTCTTTTTCCATTCCAGCACAATACCGTGGAGGGGTTTAATTTTAGTGAGTAGATAAAGCTTTTAATTCACGACTCGTTTGCGACACATACATTGCTCGCACTCACCGACCGGTCGAATGAGCTCCAGTGTACGCATGCCAAGAATTTCGCAAATTTGGTTATGCTGACTTTCTACATTACACTGAACCGCAACTGGTTTCCTAACTTCATTCATGTACAAGCACGTAGTACGACTCTTAGACGATCATTCCTAGTCGATATCACCTGTCCTCACGATTCATATTCATTTTTGATACCGTCAGTTATCAGTGCTGACGAAATGATAGGATGAGTCTCGGCGATCCATCATGTCGGAGATGTCGGCATGATCGAGATCGACTGCTTCCATCGTTCGATTGCCGGCTCAGGTCCTCACCCGAATACTGTGACCGTGATCAGTCAGTACGATGGCAGTTTGCTCAGTAATTTTCGGCAGATGAGAAACTTCGATAGCGATGCTAATCCATCAAAATACCGCATCAGTGGAGCATTAGAGCGCTGCGCTGCACCCGAGTAGAGAATATCACTCGTCGCCGTATCATACATACCCTAGCGTTGTTTCGCAGCAGCTCTTATTTTTTAGAGGTCGAGTTAAGTGAGCCCTGCCTGTCTGCTACTTCTGGGAATGTGAGAGGCGTGTTTAGCGTGGGCAGTCTTCATCAGCTAATGCGTTCACCTCTTTTAGAAAATAGCATCCGAAACGTTTTTCAGAATATAGTATCGAAAACATCTTACGCGAGTTGCAGTGTGCCAGAGTTGGATTCAAACGTGTAAGTATTCATCATTGCGTATCGCGAATAACTTTCTGCTTATTCGTGATTAATTGGTACTCAACAAGTCTATCCTAAGACAAGGTCATGACTGCTTGGAAGCGATTTAGGAATCACAAAGTATCGAAGAAAATAGCAAAATTCTTCGCAGATTTTTAATACTGCACACGACGCGAATTGCACCCCACCCGTGCCACAAACCTAACAAACTACTCCTGAATGAACATAAATTTTTTGGTTGCTGTCTCAACAAAAATATGCCGCTAGGAGCAGCACCAATTACACGTAGATATGACTACTACATAAACGGAGCTCTATATGAAGCATCTTCTACTATCTGCAGTAGTCTGTAGTTTCAATTTTTGAACTCGTTGAGTCTGTAGGTGGTAATTCTTGGACTTGAGGAGTCTGTAGGTGGTAATTCTTGGAGCTGAGGAGTCTGTAGCTGGTAATTTTTGGACTTGAGGAGTCTGTAGCTGGTAATTCTTGGACTTGAGGAGTCTGTAGCTGATAATTCTTGGACTTGTTGAGTCTGTAGTTGTCAATATTTGGAGTCGCAGGAAAGAAGCAACTTCTTCCTTCACATTTTAAGAGTTGAAAGCATTTATGTATGATCCAGCAAAATAAACCAGTCGTACGAATTACCATATTCGTCGGTGTGGCCGATCGCGATTATAGCTAAGTTATGACTAAAGTTTGTACCAGAGCTGCAGTGCAACAGCTGAATTGAACTGGTGGGCATGTGTCTCAAATAAACAGCTGATCCAAAGACTCAAAGTTAAGATCTATCTGTCTCTAATAATGGCGAAACAACGCGACCAAAAAAGTACACAACTGGGGCGGTGTCAGGAGCCAGAAATATCGAACATTGTTTTTTCTGCAGGTTTCATGCTCTTTCAAAAAATTTGGAAGTTCTAAATGCCTTCTTTGGCGAAAAATATTGATAATATCACACCAAATACATCCAGCAGCTGGTCTCTAGACACATGACACATTTAATATATAGTTCCTTACGTACCAACGAATGGCTTTTGATGTCTAGATTGAAAAGTAAGAAGGGAATCGATATCTACGGTATCGAGTGACAAATATCTGAACGATGTTAGGAAAAATCGAAATCTGATGTAACTTTTACTACAAAACAATGGAATATGCTATTATAGGGACATAAAGTCATCAATATAAACTAAATAAATTCTAAATATATATTTTGTTCAATCAATTTTTGAAAAAGTCAGTACTAATTCCAAAACACCTATAAAAAATAGGAGATCAATCGATTTAGCAGAATCCCTAAGGATTACATTGATACAGATAAAAAATAGAAAATAGCGTACATGTTTATTAGTTTTTGGTATGTAGTCCTTTACTTTCAATCGTAGTATAACATTTTTTATTACAGGAGGGAAGTAAAATCTTGAAATCATCGTCAGACATTTTCTTCCATTCCTCTTTCAAATTCTTCAACAGTTCATAGACATTTATTGAATTCTTCGCTTTAGATCTTTCACTTGAAATCTTCCATATATTCTTAATGGGATTCAGGTCTGGCAGTAATATTCCGTGGCAGTAATATTCTTCTCAGAAAGAAATTTTATAACAAATTTTACTGTGTGACACGATGCATTATCGTGCGTAAAAACAATTAGCCGATTAACTGCAGTTCTCAGCTAGGCAAAACTTGGTTACTTAATAACTCCTTATATACTCCTTCATTTACTTTCACAAGTAACCTAACAAGAGGTCCTATACAAGTGGTAGAAATCAAGCCATGAACCATTATACGTTCCGTGATTCGAACTCACCAATACATACTTTTAGTGCATTGAGGAGAAAATCCTTCCTTAGAACTTCGTCGAATGAACCTCCTCCCATCAGAGCCAAAGAAGTTGAATTTAGATTCATAGCTTAAATGAATGATACCCACCGTGCTTCTGTCCACGTGCCGTGTTCAGTTGCAAATTTCAACTAAGCCTTTCTGCTCTTCTCGGAGATGAAAAGCTTCGCGGAAGCTACTCGACAAAACATATTGATTTCATTGAGTCTACGAAAGACTATTAAATGTGTTATCGCATGTCTTGACATATTAATGCATAGCTCATCATTAGCGTCTTTTTAAATATTGTTTATCGAGTGAAATAGATTTTGCAAATCTATGGATCTGCTTTTTCAGTTATTCACCTAGGCCTACCAGGTGATCTCTTGGCTTAGCAGGACCGACCCAGTTTTCAAAAGTTTGTCAAGATACTTTGTACAACCCGCAGACTTCCCAACAGTCTTTAGAATATCATCGATCGAGAGTTTATCTTTATTGCATAACTTCACTATCAGCTTTCTCACGTCTAATGATGTCACAGATGTAGTAGCTATGCTGATTGAACAAGGGCCCTAACATACGACTTGACCTAAAATTTAAACAAGATTTGCCCTATAATTCGAATAATTGTTTTAATTAATATAATTAATATAATTTGGTTTATCGATCTGATCATTTAGATCACCATTTTTTTACGCGCTAAACAATACGGGCTATGAATTTTTCGGAATTGATTGAATGAACCCTATATCTTGAACATATTAAGTTTACATTGATGGCTTTATTTCCCCAAAACAATAAATTCCATTATGTCGCACAGTAAATCTGACATAAAATTTCGGCTTTTCTTACCATCATTCCGATCTTTTTGTTCGATACTGGGGAGCACCGACCCCTTTTCCTACAGGGCATCATACGAGAAAACTCGTTTCTGAACACGGCTGGAAAAATCTTTTTGCCTTGCAAGCTCTATTTCTCGGTTCGTAACATTTACTAGTTAGCTATAAATGCAATAAAGGACTAGTCTCAACGAGATTTCATCGGCGAAGACCATGCCAAGCTGCAACATTAAATATATCTCGATGGAAGATATGCTTCTCAACTCGAAATTACAAATTTACCAGTGTATTTTGTGACAACACTTCAAAAGAGACGTACTTTTCAGCATAAAATAGTTCAAGTTAGGTTTCGTTTTCATTTTCCAAATTGCTGCAGTTTCATTCTATCTTGTTGAAAAATTTACCCCTTTACCATCAGTTTCTCACTTTTGAAAGCCGTCCTAAGATATTTCAACTTTTTCCGAAGATTTTGTCTCCTGTAGACGTACTTTTCACATGCAAAGGACAGGACGTAGGCCGCCACGTAATTTACCTACCAAAATAGGCTCATGTCTCTTTCAATTCATCAAAAAAAAACAATAATTCTCCTCTCTTCAAAATAATACGATGTACTTATCATCGCTATCTTCAATTCGCATTAACAAATACGCTGTCCTGTTGCAGGTGAAAGCACACGTAGCCCTGCAAGTTCGCTTGTACTACATCACTTCAGCGCAGACTGCAATAATTCGACCTCAATAAACGCTATTTGTTTAGTTGTGAGCCGAATCATGAGAGGGATCGATCTGCCCAAACTCGAGAGACGGGAATCTACAGTCCTCATTTGTGGAGCCACCTATAATTTGTTTATGGTGTATCATGGAGACACGGCAGACTCCCATCCATCTGTCTGATGGTGTGCGTAAAGAGACCGCTCGACCGACTCTACGATTATCCTCCACAGATATTGGTGCTCTTCGCTTCCATTATTTAGTTTCAGCGGGCAAGAGTGCTAATTCAGCACGAATGTGTTGCTTCAGTCCCGAGATTCGACTCTATTTACCGCTGCAGTGCAGATTTTTTAGACAGTTTTGGTCTGAGCTTCTTGCAGCGTGCTGAGATTCGAAACGTGTTATTTCACGCGACGACCTCGATGTTGGTATGCAGTTGTCGTACAAGCCGTAAATTTAACGGGGTTTTGCTGGAAAACATTATGTACGTCTGCTGTAGTCATTCGATTAGGTTGTTAACCCGGGTTACATGAATAGATTTTACCCTACCAGAAAGTTGCTTTCTAACGGCATTTTACAATCGACAGCTGCGCAGTCGCACGCATCGCATCAGAAAGCCACTTTTCGCTTCACATTTTAATAGTTGGAAGCACTTTTGTACAATCCAGCAACGCGGTGCAGCTGTACGAGTTATCATGAACTGATATGATCGAGGCATATTATGCATATTGTTTCATTTGCATTTTTTATCCTAAATCTTCTATATCCAATTCCAAATCCTGGAAGAAGTACAAACTCATTTTGTCGCACGAGTTTGCCCTGGTGCAGAGAATACTTTCGATGGCTTCTTATGTCTACGTGTTGTATTCGTGCTGCTGCCTAAAACGCATTATAAGTATTTGTCATAAAAAGTTTTTAGCTTTCAGAGCTATGGCTGTCGATTTAAATCCCATAACACTGGCGCGTTTGAAAATCCCATTACAGGTGAGCAGGAGGGGGAATCTCTGCACGAGTCCTGCCGGTAGCAGGATACACATGACTCGGTCACGCGAATCTTTTGTGACCTTATTCCTGCATGAGGAATACTAGGATATGCTCGTGAATTCTCCTTAGATTACATTCACTATCCTAGATAAACCTAGACCCACACTATCATATCCCCCTGGATCACAATATACCCTCGCATTAGATCCTAGACCCTTGCATACCCTCGCATCATACCACCTGAATCATTAGATACACACCTTTGTGTTTCTTCCTGAGCCATTGTAAGCCTTCGTATATACCTATGTATATCATGACATATATATCCCTCGCTCATTTCTATATCATTCATACATATTCACTCTCATGTCAGCTAGATCATTAAATGCCCTCGTACTGACTTCAAAACCATAATCTGTACTCTGTTTTTCCAAAATCACTAGAGCAGCAAATTCAGCTGCAGTGGCATAGCCGCATTATCTTCTTCTTTGAAGTGGCAAATGAAAGTCGCAATAACAAGATACTTGCCAGTACTGCTGAATATTTGTAGAATTTTTAAGCGTTTCCATAAATTTTTCAAGCATTACGTTCAGACGCAGAGGCTGGGAACACCGTTCCTAAAATATTGATAAGGTTAGATGCACCTAGGTACTTTCAGGTACTTTTCACACTATACTTCTGTGTGACAATATGAATAATGTCTATGTTACTACAGCTTTTATTTCCCAACTTATAATGATTCCGTTATACGTCGCTCCCAAGAAAAAGCCTTCTTCTCGTGTGAGCGCACTCGAGAGACCACGAGCGGGTCGTTACGTCAGAGCAGCTCCATTGTTCCAGGGGTCGCTGTGTGAGCCTGTCCAACGCTTATTGCATCGATCCTCCACCACGGACTTATTAGGGGCACGAACTTTATCTTCCAAAAAATGGAATGTTGCAAAGTGAAATTCTTCCCGTATGTTGGTTTCGTAACGCATGTTGTCTCCCAGCCAATGTCGTGAATTATAATATCCATTGATGCATGACTGAATTTCGCCGAATTTGAATACATGTATTTTACAATACCAGTATTAACAAATTCACTTGATTCTTTATTGCATTTTCAAGTATTCCTATTATAGCTCTCGCATGCACTTGACGATGCAGTATAGTTGATTTTAGAGCAATTAATAAAAGACTGTAAGTTCATTGTGATTCATAGTTAACAATTCACTGTTACCGAAGCAGTTTTACAAAACTAAATAAGCACCTACATACTGTATATCTCTGCAGAGTCGGTACCAGTGGCCTCAGGAGGCTGAGACGCAGCACATCCTCCCCAGGACTCCTCGCCAGTTCACACAGCGCACCGTGAAAACGCATTACGCTTCCTCATAAATTCTGCATCAGTGATAAACTCTCCAGAAATTGATCTTATGGCTGAGCCCCGCGGTGCCAGCAGGCGGCCGCCCCGCTGTACGCCTCGTGCGTTGTGCCGGACTTATGTGCCGTGCCTAAATGACGTCATGTTCGGACGCACGTAACTTGCCTGCTCGACCTATGGCTTTGTGCCTGGCGTCTGCAGCCATGTGACCTGACTTTTGCACCACTTATGCCTAGGCTCACTGCCCCGATTCAGGAAATAGATGAACTTATTATTTAATTTTTTTCAAGTTTTCCATTTTTTAAAGTGTCATGCAAAATGGAAATTTTATTGAAATAATACCATGATAGTTTTTGAGTAGAATTTTGAATAAACTTCGAGCATACACAAGACGTGATGTTGTTTGTGTAGCCTGTGCATCTTTTGTTTGATCACGTGTGGCATCAACATCTCCCCCGTTAACTTTGTGATTGTTTGCGTACCGTTCAACAAAGCGGAAACTAAACGGCCGTGTATACAAAAACTTGAAATTGATACTAGAAAAGCAGGTAATAGGAAGCAAAACATAACCACTGGCAAAACCTGTCTGCAGTGCAGGCAAACAAATCGTCACGGCAACCCAGGCTTGTAGCTTTTCTGAATGGGAAACTTTTACTGCATGACATCGGCGATGTTAATGCTGCTTGCACGCACAGATTCAAAGCTTGTAACTCAATCGAAACAGTAAGAAATTTAAGGAACACTGTTTCCTGGCACTACCATACGTGTGTCAATATCCACCCAATTTAGCCTTGTTGAATTGACGGTGAGAGACGTCGAATACTGAATGAAATTTTTTTTTTAATTTACTTATCTGCGCGTAAGTTCTTGATCGCTCTCAGAGCCAACAACAGGGGTGGCCCAACATCTAGCAGGATGATCCAAGAAGACGTTCTTTAATTGAACTTTAATAATTATACCTGCTATAAACTATGAAAAATCAATTTTCTTCAATGTTCTTGAAATATCAGGTACTAATCCTGATCATGAATATATCACAGCGCGGTGCTTTTCCTTCAGATTTGAAGTTGCTTATTCGATCTCTTCTGGAGACACTACTGAACCGTTTGATTAAATTTCAAAACAAGTCGAGCAAAGTACAAAATTTGGATACGTACGCGTTAACTGACGTTATGCAAACCAGCGTCTTTTGGATGAGATATCGAAATCGTGACGAGAAAGGTTTTCAAATAAAAAATATACCTACGAGACAACATTGTAAGTAACAGGCTGGATAAAATTACGCTCATTGTGAGATCGCTGGGTACGCATACAGTAGTAGAACTAATGCTACTCAAAATATCCAGCACTAGGCATGTACGCATACAGTAGCAAAATTAATGCTACTCGAAATATCCAGCACTAGACATGTACGCATTCAGTAGCAGAACTAATGCTACTCGAAATATCCAGCACTAGGCATGTGAATTTGAACAAGGAATTCACTCCGGATGTGCGTGTGAGTGACTACATTCAAATGTATGCTTACGAGCACGTAATTATCAGCCATTCAACTCACTTTTTGCAGCAACTTCTGCCAGCTAACACGAGCTTCTCTCCTTTCCGTGCACTTGAACCTACACAGCAACACCAGCCTGGACATCCATGACCTCGCTGGACAAATTTTCAAACTCATTTATGAGGGCGTACAAATACGAGACTCGTAGTGAGGCAGGTGTGTGATGGCCCAGAAGGGTCCCCATACCCACACCCTCATCCCAAAGCCCTCAGTTTAAGTCCTCATACCCACACGGGTCCCCATACTCATATCCACCTCCCCTTAACAATACCCACAGTTTGAGTCCCCATACCCATGGGTTTCCGTACCCAAACCCACATTGTGTGCCCCCATACCCACGTCTTCACACCAACACGAATCTTCACCCACATCCCAATACCCAAGCCCACAGTTTGTGTTCCCATACCCATACTCCAAACTCCCTTGTCGACCCATACCCACGTCCCCATACCCGCGTCCCTGTACCCACGTCCCCATACCAGCGTCCCTGTACCCACGTCCCCA
>VOMN01102493.1:0-16681 GCA_014899125.1 Orchestia grillus
TTTTCCTTAATAGTAATTAACATCCCAAAAATAAACAAAAAATTCACATGTATTTACCAACAGGCAATATGTAATGAGCTTCAATTTCTGGATGTGCTAATAATATAAAATCAGTATAATTTTCTTCTTAATGAAGCACATTTTGAGTACATACAGAATTGGTAATTTTCACACCTTGCCAATGCAGGTTCTTGCATGCCGATGCTAATCAATCAGCCCATTACTAACCGTATATGTACTTTGAGTTGCAATAAGTCATATTAAACCAACAAATAAATAAAAACATACATATACTCAAGTTATATGTCACTGAAATTACATTGAAATCCATTGTGTAGTACTCAATTCAATTTATTTCTTCAACTAATTCACAAGTATCAGTTTGAGTGCAAGTTATACATATTTATACTAGAGAACACAACCTGATCTTGAGCACTGAAACATCTCAACTTCATCCCATAGAGGGTAAGGGTACATGACACAACCTCACAAGAAAGATAGAGAGACTTCAGCAAGCATCGCAAGGCTTGTATGTTGCAGTGCAGTTTACAGTTAGAATTTTGAACAATGATAACACTTATAAAACCATTACTTAGAAAAATAAGTTGTCAGTTATTCAATTTAGGAAGTGAAGATATACCTGCATCCTTCCCTGCGAAGTCTGATATTGTTGGCACGATGCAGGAGCTTCCTGAAGACGTGAGTGAGGGCATTGCACTGCCACCGTCTCGTGAACAGCTGCGGTAGCAGACACAGCAGCCGCTCCAGCACCAGTAGGGCGAGCTCCAGTTCCTCTCTGTGAGGCCGCTGCTGCACGCTGAAACCTGGTCACATGAAGGGAAACTTGAGTAATTAGCATCTAGCTACTTGAGTTAAATGTTAACAGCTTTCTCAACAAGGTCACATTCACTCAATTTTATCTAATTCTCATGTTTCACCTTTCTATGTGTAAACAAATTTTCTATCTAAGTTGAAGAGAAGACTGGACACAAGTTGTCTTGTACTTTCTTGACCTCTATCAGGACAAACTAACCATTCCTGCATGTACTTGAATGTCTTAAACAAATAGTTGGATCAAAATTGTGGGGTTTCAACAGAAAACCTGCCAGAGAAGGGGTTAACACCTGATTACATGAGCATGAAGTTGGAGCTTTAAATCAGGACACACACATGAGAAATAAATAAGTTAAATTAAGTTACACACATGAGAAGTATAAAGTTAAATTGAGTTACACACATGGAAAGTAAATAAGTAAAATTGTGT
This sequence comes from Orchestia grillus, assembly GCA_014899125.1. NCBI lineage: Eukaryota > Metazoa > Arthropoda > Malacostraca > Amphipoda > Talitridae > Orchestia > Orchestia grillus. The sequence goes on from VOMN01102493.1 coordinate 1,265, forward strand.
TACACACATCAAAAGTTAATAAGTTAGATCTGATCACACAGATGAGAAGCTAAATAAATGATCAACATATGGTCCCAAACTGTGACAGTCAAACTATTAATATGGGATCACATGACAGTTGAACTATTAACATGTGATCATACAACAGAAAAGTATTGAATGAAAGCACACACAAGTATTGCAATAATGAGCAAACTGGACCCATAGAACACAAGTGTTCAGCTGTATATTCAAAATAAATTTCCTTAAACCATTGCCAATAGTATTGGTGCACATTTTTGCCAACACAAAAAGCTCTATGCATCTTTAAATGCTGCTTGCACTGATTTAAAACTTTTAGGGAGAATGTCGATGACAAGTATTTATGAAGTAAGCCTAGCAACTAATTGAACTCAATAAAAATTGAGGTATGGTATGTAACATTCTCATTAATTTTAAAAACCTGGATTTCATGACTAACAATTGAAAAGCAACAGCAGTCTTACACATACACACACAGTATTGTTTTCTTGGCACTTAATTGAAAGGCTTCAAAAAATAGTGAAAGCTAGGGTGGTCAAAACTATTGTACATATGAATGGAAAAAAATAACTTGTCCACAAAAAAATTAGACAAGGCAAAGAACATTAAAACTCTAAAAAAGGACAGCCTACCTTTTTGACGCAGCTGGGTCTCAAACAGAATGAAGGCATCGTAGAACACGAAGAAAACTGGACTGTAGTTGGCATCCAAGAAAGCTTTCAGCTCATTTGCCTCACAGTTGTCTGCCCACACAGAGAATAGAAATCAAATTATATCAATGATCAGTGAACTCACTAACTCTAACTTTGCTACCCAGCTCTCCAAACAAAAAGTTATCATTAGATTTAATTAGAAGTTAGGTTAAAGCTTCTTAACAACATGAGCAAAAGTGATCCATTGAGAGCAAAAAAAGGAACCGTTTAGTATGGATTAGCAAAATGAACAGCAAATCTTTATAAATATTATATGTTAGCAGTAAAATAAATGAGCTCTTAATGGTCATATTTTGCAAATTTTGTTAAATTTTAGTATGTTACCTGTTCTGAAAAGATTATGTAAAATTACTATACATTTTAAAAAAAGGTGAGAGATCTGACCTTACTGAAGATCATGTTAACTTAACATTAAGTTAAGTTAGGGTTACATAAAATTAGGAAAAGTTTGTTTCCCACATATGACACAATGCAACAAAATGAAAAAATGTAAACATGTAGCCCAAATTTCTGTAGATTACAAAATTTTGCCATATTAGCATATAAACGATTTGAATATCTCATAATACAGCTTTATCTATGCATTGAAACTATTCATAAATAGGTTTCTAACCTTTAAAAAAATAATTCCTATCCAATGAAAAAATGAAGGCTGTACAATGAACAAGATCTTTGGAGCAGTTGGCCGCAGTAGAGTAAACATTTACCAGAATATTTTGACATATAACTTCATTCTAAGCTTTGAAACTTTAAAACCTTTTAAATATTAGTGTCAACAACTCAAAAAAATAAATAATTTGAATGGTACTAGTATGAAGGATGTACAATGAGTAGAGTGTCCTGTACAGAATGGCAACTTTAAATAAATATCTACTTGAGAGTTATGTTCTACTGTGGAACAATTTGTTCACTAGAACAAAGCTAAATGTACACAACCATCTCAAATATTAGAAGTTAAACTAGTCATACATATCATAAATATCATGATAATTTTGCTACCAATACCACTGGATGATGTTAGTAGTCAAGTGAGATCACTCCTTGCTAAAATACTTTACAGCCAATAGAAGACATAATTTAAAAAAATATTTGATCAGTCATTTAGTTTTGCACCCGTCGGTAAATGAAAATACATTCTGCGCAGCAATGCTTTTAATAAAATATAAATGTTAACCTAGATAATATCAAACCATACAGTGAAGACAATAAATAATTTGCATGAAACCTACGATGTACTCGTCTATTTACCCAAAACAGTTCTGAGGTGCTTGAGTCTGGTGGGCGTATCTTTCTTCGGGTCCACACACTTTTGTTGACTCTTTTTCACGTCAGCGGAGGAAGTATTCTTCTTAAACATTTTCCTCTTCTCATTATAGCTATACAGAAGTAGGAGGCAAAAATTACAATCACGTTAACTATCACAGGCACGACGCAACAAGGGCTTTCTTCGTTTCCAGTGGCACCAAAACAGGCATTGGTTCAGGTTCGTCTAATACAGCTTGTGTTCGATTCCATTGATTGCAAATAATGCATAAAATAAATAACCCATTTCAAAACAGGCTCTATTTTTTGAAAAATAAAGCATACAAAACAGTTGTTATCATAAAATTTATTTTTTTACAACTCACAATCGTGCATTTGATGAAATTCAGGCTTTGTTGGGCGTTTATAGTCCACCACTCTGATTGATATTTTCTTTGAATATTTTATCCATTGTGAATTATTTCATAAGTATCAATTTATGTTTATCCTACTATTTTCAAAGTACTTTTGTAATTACCTCATTTTACCTTTTTATGGCATTATTTTTATTAGGAAAAGACGACTAGCAATGGCCTATCATTAAAAATTTACGTAATACCTAATGACACTCACTGAATACCTCTCCTGCGAAGTCAAATGATATTTTATTGTCTAAGGTTTAAATTCACAATCAAGTCGAAGGTACCGTAAGTGCACATTTGTCAAATAATGACTAATACGTATATTTTAAATGACACTTTTGAAGTCGCCGTAACGAAATCGTACAATCTGACAGGTATGAATGAAGAAAGATTTTTGAAGGTAACTTCCTTATATTTGACCTGGCAGTGTAAATTGAATTTTTTGGCGTTCAAGAATTCTAACTTTTTGAAGGAAATAAGGGAAAGCACACTATACATAGTCATTTCAATAACTTATTTCTTTATTATTTTTACATTTCTAATAATTTCTGTACAGTATGGGGAAGTTTTCCATGTAAATTTTAGATCTCATGAGTTAAAGTTTTCATTCGTTTGATTACGAAAAATATTCTTGCGGACGATGTAATAAACGCTGATAATGCAACAGCTATAAGCAAAATTTACACCACAGGATGGTCTTGCAGCTATTTTTGAAATATTATGGTCGCATCCCAAAACTTGTCAATAATTGTGTTACTTTTTTGCTCCTATAAAACTTGGAGGCGATACCACGCCGATACAAAAACCGATTTGGATTGCTTGTAATGAAGTTTGCACTCCCAAATTCCTGAGTCACTATTTTTAGCAGAAATAATGGTCAATTAATCTTCACTTTAGACGTCTACGTTAGGAACTCTCCTATATAACGTAGCATCGTGGTACCATTCCATTGTCAAATCAAAACCTTAAAAAAGTTCTAGGCTTGAACTGCCACAGTGAAAAATTACTGTATCTCCTCGAAGTGCGGTCATTGTATCTTTAGGAGTGCTTACAGTGACACTAACTATGGAAAGAATGGCATCAACACCAGCCTTCAACGTGCAGAAAAATATCCATATTCCTGAATGGTGAGGAGCGCTGTTATAAATCACAACATTGTCGTTGTGCACTTCAACGTTAATTAAGTTCGGCGTAGGAGATAATAAGGAATAGAACGATGCTGGAGGTGGAGAATACATAGAGCTGTCTGCGGTTAGTTTAAAATTATTGAAAAGCCAAAAGAAGCTGGTATTTGGATTTGACATCTTCACTTCGTGATAGGCTTTATTTTTTCCGGACAGCTCTCGGGTTGTACCGGCTTCAAGTCTGATGGAATGGTTCACGTTGAGAATTTGTCTTCTCACTTCCCTACTGGAGCCTTGACCTAAAGCTCCACATGGGTGGTCGTTGCAGTGACTCCACTCATGCATGACGCCATTGCATGGTCTGCCAAACATCGAGGGCGGAGGGTTGTGGCAGTGACGTGCCCTGTGACCCCATCCCCCTCCACAGGTGGTGTTGCAGCTCCAAGATGACCAGGGAGACCATCCCCCACTCCTGGGTGGCCCCACCATGTCGCGCCGGATGTTTTAGCACGTGGATATAACTTGCCCATAGTGTTCTTAAGTGAATGTTAAAAAGTTAGCCGTTATACTTGGGATGCGAATGAATTTCTATATGATGATAATTAATCCAATTTTGGTTGTGTTAATCTGTACATGAAGTTTGTTCGTCTTCTGATCCAGGAACCACTCCTTAATATCATTCTTATTTGCAGATTTTTCTCGTCTTGTGAACTAGACTTTAGAATTGCCTATCAAAAGAGAAGCTACCATGTTTAAATTTTCAAGAAAATTTATTGTCATTCCATACTCGACCATTTAGGTTTTTTTGAAAACGTAGAAGTCATTATTTTACTAAATCTTATGGTAAATTAGGTCATGCGTCTGAAACTTTTTTTTTAAAGCCGGCTCAAATACGAGGCACCTCTTTGATTTCTAGATGGAACTTGGGGGAAAGTTAAATATTACAAATTTGTCGTGAGCCTTCGGGTACGGCGCAAAACACGGCTAAAACTGTAAGAACTTCAAAGAATCCTTCACACGAGGAATGGCAAATTTAAACAGAAGACTAAGATGTCCTTCTTGTAAGAGTTACCACTCGGTATCGAGACGGACTAGTTTATACCTCGTATAATATTCTGCCATCATAAGGTGTTGCGTCTTGAAAGTCTTTTTAGGCTATCGATCGGTGACGTTCATGACACCTGAACCCTGTGATCCCATTTAAAACTTAACGCTGTTACCGCGCTGCCCAACCAAAACTATGCAGATTTTTATGGGTGGATTTTTGTCACTTGAGACTCTAATCCCAAATTCTATGAAGTCTTCTTTTCCGACTGGTGAGAAGTAAATCTTCATGGGGGATAGCTTCTTGTTGTATGGCCTGTCTACGGCAAACATCACAAACTTCTCACCCGGTTCATCGTTACAAAAGTTATCTACTTCCCCAATTGTATTGGCTGTGGCCAAGCAGGAAGTTTTACAGTCTAGTATCATTTCATCGCAATAATCCGTTTTCCCTGACAAGTCAATGTAACACCACGGCCGGCGAGAGTCAAGAATCTTAGAACTGAGCACGTCTCTGTTGACGTTACGACATGTCGTGTCATCATCTGAAGCAGAATAAGAAAATATTTTTCGTTTCTCCAGGTCTCTTGATTTATTGTCAACGAAACTTCTAGCTTTTTCAACTGGAAACAAACTACCATTTACAGATGATTGCTTTATAGCCACGTGGCTGTGATAACGCATTGAAGTGATGGACCATCGCAAGCAAGTGCGACCTGAGTTGGTGTAAAATACAGAACCCTTGTAAGCATCTTCGCTCATACAAAGAGGGCGTTGATCGTAGGACGCCTGAACCTTTTCACAGCCTTCTCCTAACAGCCAGAAGAGAACAGGGGTCTTGAGATGCTCAGCACTGGGATGATACGGCATCAACTACCAAAATCTCCCATAAAAACTTCGAGGTATATCGAGTCTTTATTGTGTCCCTATTTCAACACGAGTAAACTTCTAAACATCATTAACTCTGATTTTAATTTTAATCTGAACTGCTTTGTTAGCTTGGAAAGAATTCTCTTAAATCTTTTATTCGATTATTTTTTCGCACTCTGGCGATCCATCAATATTTATTTTAGTAAGTTTATGGCAGAGAATGACTTACGTTTGCGTTTTTGCTATTCCAACGAAGAGACAACTCACTGGCTTAGACAGAGGAAGTCCTCTGGGGTCCACAATGGGGAAGTCGAACACGTAGAGAGCAGCACTCGTCGGATAAATCTGTAGCCACAAATGCCTGTCGTTGGCCTCAGGGATCAAGGCAATTCTCGGTTTGTCTTGCCCAGGGGACGAAGGAATGTCGTCTTCGTCTAATTCTTCGTGAAATTTCATATACTACCAGGGCTTGTGAAGAGGCATCGCGTAAAGAACTGAGCGGTATCCTTTCTGGGTGAATGGATACGGAATATACCCTTTTAAACAATTTTGCAATTACTAGTTCATTTACTTAAGCGTTAAAAAATAGCCCGATTATGCTAGAGGAGGTTGTCTTATCAATAAAAACTTGAAGGGCTCCCACGGATCAATATCAAAACTGTTCAGCTTAAGTAGCGGTTCATCAGACCCCTCGTAATATATTCGAAGCTTTGACTTGTTCTTCTTGCGTAGCACATGCACCCGCAGGTGTAGCCACTGGTACTGCATGGAGGTTGCGTCGAAACTTTCCGCGATTGCTGTTCGTTTAACTCTAGGTATCATGTCCCGAGCTACAAAAGTCTCACGAACTGCTCCCAATCTTGACCCATGGAAAACGACGGACACTTTGGCAGTCTCGACAGGGTCGTGCGAGAGCACCAGCCGCAACTGGAAGTCTTTCATGTAGGACGGGTCGAGAAGCCGCAACGCGAAAGTGATGTTCAGTTCTTTGCTGTATGGAGGGATGATGTACGCCGTCGGCTGGGCATCGTCCACTCGATGTATAAATTATGTGATGGGAGTGACGATGGTATCTTTGCCGAGGGATTTGATCATTTAAGGGAGAAAAAGCCCTCCTCTAAATGGCAAATCACACGGAATTTCCAACCCGTCCGAGCCTTTGCACGAGAATCTTTGATGAGAGTTATGTCGCCAACACGTACTGCTGCACTCGTCCTGCTTCAGAGCACTCACATTTCCCAGCACCTCCGTGCCACGCAGACTGGTCGTACTCCTGTACAAAGACTTGCAATATTTCACGCCGCACGACTCCAAGAATGCCTTTCCGCCCTTCATCCTGAAGCAAGACGGCTCGTCCAGATGGCCGCCTGGATTTTAGCAGTCCGCTGAACTTCCGAAGTCCAGATCAAGGTAGGAAGAGTCGTTCAAAAACGAGTAGTGTTGATAGGGTTTTACTTTCCGGGGCACTTCTGACCACAGCATACATCTGTGCCCCGATTGTGTTACGCTCTTTGGACCCCTGTACTCTGTTCCAGACGCGGTGAGCAAACACGGCGTTGTAAATGTTGCAATTCCTGGGACTGCATTTGGGCTCGGGATAGAGAACCAGCCAGCGCTGAATGCTTTGTCGTGCTTCAAGGTTTGTATGACATGCAATTGAACAAGAAAAAACATAAATTTCAACTTCCACTGCGAGAGATCCATGATTTTGTTTCTCAAGGCTCTCCTGCCTCCCAAAAAATAACATTTATGAAAGTTCAGGGTAACACACATCCAAGCAATAGCAACTTACAGTGCTAGTGTGTATCACTGATACGCACTTGCAGTCACCTTTTTCAAACACGAAACGCTGGACTATGTTGCGAGACTCTTACGCCCTGTTTATCAAATGGGAACAAAAAATGTACGCGTGAATTTTGCTCAGCTTTGAGAAACAGAAATTAATTTAATATGTGTGTACGATCAAAATGTTTGTATGTACTACCAAAAGTCCGAAATGTTAGCCTGCTTGGTTCTGTTCACGTTTGTACGTAAAATATTCACTAACTGCAGGGTGCGCAACCACTAGAAAATGACGGGTCTTACTACATATACTTATTCTTAAAATGAATTGTCTTTTCCTAGTGAACTACGTAATGGGTTACAAATGGTTCTTTTGAAATTACCTCCTTACCAACTATATTTGTCTTATCGTATTCTATCAAATACAATATTCAATTCCTTTTCTCAAGATTACATTCATTTACGATGTTCAGTATCCTACTAACAACTTACACTGCCATGTATCAGCGCGACACTTACAGTAATATTGCCTGATGAAATACTGATGAGGAGGATAGAGAGACCAACCAAGCAACCACCAACTGTGTATTATAGTACGATAGGATAACATAGTAATCAATATCGTAGATACGAGGCGTTGTACAGGGTGGTCCAAAAGTAAGGTACCCTTTCAGGAAATTGTGTCCTAAACATTTGTTAACGTATCAGTGCTACCGATACTAGTGGGGGTACCTTACTTTTGGGCCACCCTGTAAAAGTTTACTTTCCACTGCACATTTTTCGATCTCCTTTGCACACTCATGAAGAGTGCTCAGGGGAGACCGAACAAATCAATAGAATTTGGAAATTATTATTATAAAAATAATAAAGAATCTCGAATCGTATTTAACAATTGTATATCAGCATTGATTTTACATAATTACAAAACTCTAATCCTCATGTTTATCATTTTATTCGACGACTCAATTCGTATTCTGTTTTAAAATTTATCAAAGAAGTAATGCCGAATAACACTTTTCATTTTCTGGATGTTCAGTTAATAACAGATAATGGCTTAATGCAAACATCCGTTTACGTCAAGCTATAAATAGTGGTTTCTATCCAGACTTTGATTCACATACGCCTCTCGGTTACAAGAAATCTGTAGTAAAACACTTGTCCGTAGAGCACTAAAGCTATCAAGTTCAGGGATTGCATTTGATGCCGAGGTACGTAGATTAAAACAAGTTTTTTGCAAACTGTAACTATCCCCAAACGCTAGCAGAAAATATTATCTCGAAATTACTCAACCAGACCCTTGCTGCAAACGATAACGGGATTGACGATAATTCGGTGAAATTCCATGTAGAGTTAGACAATGTTGCAACGTACACTTCTGATGGGAAAACTATCACTAATATTATCAAGCGTCATATTAACTTTGGCCCAGGGCGCGTAGCCACCGTGCCATGAGGCCAATAATGTTGATGCTAATCGCTGAGCTAAACCGCTAGATGGTTCCAATAAACAGCCTTATGTCTTCTTTTTTCATTATTATTTTTACTTTATGGCACAAATTTGATTCTCATTTTTATTTCATTTATCTTATTTTATTCTTTTCATTTCATTTTATTTATTCTAATTTTACTTTATTTTATTCTTATGGCACAAATATTGTCCGCGCTATTTGATGTTAGTTCTATATAGTTAATACTGCTCTACACAGGGGCCAAACGTAGAGCGAATGTTTGCTAGAATCGATATATGGCTCTAAGGTGGGGCGCTATACTGACATACCGGATTACTACCATTCAAAGAACACGGAACGATATTTTCAGCAGAGCCTCCAGTTCTGATGCTCGGGTGGTCTGCATCTGTCGGGACACACCTTGTTGATGGAGTCCTTACGGTGCTGCGTCCTGTACCTGCACGGTAGTACAATGCTGATAAAATGAAAGAAAGAAAAATATCAGTATTATTAATTCCAATGCAGTCGCGATACAGTACATCGTTGGGTTTTCAATGTCTTACAACTAATGAAGCGTGAGTGATAAGTGGAATGTAAAGTTGAAGTTCAAGCTTTTTTTTCCTAGGGAAGCACTCCGTGGCAGCGTGAAAATTCGTTATTTTAGCCGGGACTCGAACCCTCATTTCCATGTCCCTGAGTGGAACGTGTTACCAGTGCGCCATGGTACCCAACAATATTCAAACAACCTTTCACCTAAACAGTGATTAACATCCTAACAGTTGACGTTGATGTCTAAGAATATCATACCATCGCGTTGCAAACAACATGCAGGATCGACTCCTTTAGAGCCGAAGTTGATAACATAATTTTTCAAGCATTTCAGGGGTTGATCAAATTTAGCACACCGTCTAGCCCGTTAACAATAATCTGAATCTTTCCAACACCCGCCACCACTAACCCCTGCATGACCTAAATTTTAAATAACAATGCCCTGAACTGCCCCGCTATAACTCAAATCATCCTCTATAACATCTCTGATACGAGCTTCAGTGCATGCTTATTGTAGGTGCCCTGTACTCCTCTGGCACATGGTCGAGGAGAGTTAGACATTCACATCAGTTAACACAATGCAAATATCATTGAGGGGGTCCTCAGGTGCTAGCAAGCAATGGCTCAACTTTTCATCTGTAGCGATGCAATGCTTTTCATAAGTTAAAAAGAGATACAGGGCGCCACAGAATGCCCTGGCACCTTCGTCCGTTTAACGAAAGCCAAAAAAAATGATGAATGACCAAATACATTGCTATCCAGCAATAAAACATGAAAAATCACATTTTTTATCAGCTTAGAAAATAAAATACTTTCGCTATTCATTAAACCCACGTGTCAAGTCATTCTGCCGCACCCCAAGTGTACATAGAACGAAGTGCACGTAAGAGGTTGTGCTCTGCGCGCTCTGGGGCTGAGCTGCTGCCGCTGTACACGACGCGCCCTCACCTTCTGTTGCCGACAAACTGCCCTCGTAGCCTCCTGGTGGGGAAGGGCACAGTCCCCGGGTACTTGGTGCAGTAGTAACTGTCGTGGGCTATCATGCTAGAGGACAGTTTGGGGTACAGGTACATCTGAAGAAAAGTAAACATGAATAATTTGAATAAAAGTGCGTCAAAGTTTTTCAAAATTGTATTGTCCGTCAGCTTAAGGGGTAGCTATTTAGTGGTCGAAGATATCGTAAAATGCACCCTTCTTCATTAATATTGCTGCATTTAGCACCTTTTTCAAGGAAGTTCCAAGGGAAAAAATTAATCCCTTATTGTTTTCATTCGATTCTATATTTTTTTCACATACATCCAAATAAAAAACGTAGGGCTGCACAAACACTAGGTTTTGAGAAATGAGTGAAAATATTGAATGTTGAAGGGTGTACGAAGAATTTCATATCTCACTGCATGTATGTCTCAGTTTTGACCGAAAACAAGTCATTGCCACTACTGTTCGAATGCATTCGGAAGACAAGTCAATGCCACTACTGCTCGAATACATTCGGAAGACAAGTCATTGCCACTAATGTTCGAATACATTCGGAAGACAAGTCATTGCCACTACTGTTCGAATACATTCGGAAGACAAGTCACTGCCACTACTGCCCAAATACATTCGGAAAACAAGTCATTGCCACTACCGTTTGAGTTCGGATGCCGTTCTTTCTCGCCCATTACAAGCATTGACTATGGACGTGTTGATGGAGGGGGTCAGGCCCATTTTACGTGCATTGTAACGTGACAGAAACTCAAGAGAGCTTCTCAGAAGATATGAGGTGACGTCACAAAAGACCGTCCTCGTAAAACTAAACGCGTTACTAAGTTTCTCCCTGCAGATGTCGACGGTAGCTAGCAGCCCCATGCGGTCTTTGTGGTCCAATCCATTTCCTGTTTCAATATTATCGTATTTTTTTCTCTTTGGAAAGAGATAACGCCTTCTGTGAGAGCTGTCACTTTGCTGCGGGCCTTCAGTTTTATATGTATGATCTATGACGGTATGACTATTGAAATTTTTTCTAATGTGCACTTATGCATATATCAGTTTTCTGATTCATCTAACCCAGGGAAAAATTACTTGGATCGAGGTCAGCAAATATTGCCGTGTCTTAAATCAGGGAACTTCAATTAACCGTTTGAATTAAGGCCGTAATATTTCCCTCCGCATTGATTAATATTATTTGATACATAGATGTAAGTGTGAATGCACACAGAATATATTTATGGCAGCACCATCGAATGTACAAGGCCATCTGGCCGGAAACACATCTACACATGTACACCCAGTAGGATAAAATAGACGCTCGAATTTGCACTTTCTTGTTAGATCTAATTCGTTTCTACTGGTGCTGCCAATAAAGCATTTCGGGATACAAAACAGAAAAATCAGGTAAAATCATGTCTAAATGGAAAGGAACTTACTTCCAGAAGCGTCTGGTCATTAACTTGCTCATCCCTTTTGGTAAAGAGCTCATTCCTGATAGAGTTGAGAAGAGAGATGTTGCTGGCCGTCTGATTAACACCAAACATTCCCGTCAGGATAGAGAAACGATGTCCCCAATGGTCCCGCATGATGTGCAGAGCTTTGCCAGATTTCAGAAATTCTTCAGTTGCTGCTACTTCTCGGTCGATCATCTGCGAAGTGTTAAGTGAAACAGACCAACGTTGAACATCAGTCTTCAAGGATTCGCACCAGAGCTGTTCAAAAATATGGCGACGGAGAACATTCAACGTCAAAGTCGTCGGGTGCAACAGCTCAAATTCTCATTTCAGTCGGACGTTAACACTGCAACTAAATATTACATCACAATATCTTCGTTATAAAGCCCCAGCAATAAGTATAGACTCTCCACATATAATGCTGACGAAAAATCTTTCTCAACCGTAAAAGATCAAAAAAATTCCACTAATGTCAAGGTTTTATTTAAACCTTTCAATTAGGTGGTCTTGATGGGCGAAATTTTCACCAATCTTTCGTCTCAAAATTTAATCTTAGATTATAAGCTAGTCACAAAAAAAACCGTCGATGATTCGCCTGAGTTGAAATCGGGTGGTATAGCGTGCCATGTGTTCGGAAGCACGAAACCTCTACTTTCGTTCAGGAAGATGGAGAAGGCTGTCATTTTCTGGTTCTCATTGTACGAAGGTGTTCTTTTCCGCACGTGCGGACTGATATTTACAAACCTTGTCTGCCAAGAAAGACCTCTTCATTTGTGCAAGATCAACCTTTGCACTAATGCTGTTCACCCTGCGCAGCTTCCATGCTGGTGATATTCAAAAGAAATAAAGAAAAATGTGTTGTTTCCAGACCAGCGATTTTACATCAAGTAAGATGAATTTGGAATGTCATTAGCTCGTTCCTGATCGAGTTGGGAAGAGATATGTTGCTTGCCCTTTGGGGCCTGCTACATATCTCTATTGGATGTAGCAACGTATATCTAAATTCTCACGTACATTGCATGAGAATTTAGATTAAATCTTCCTTAAAAGACCGGTGAATAGTTGTTAAATTCAGTGGTGTTAAATTAGCAAAATTCAAGGCTGGTACGTGGCATGTAGCGACTTCCTTTCGTTGGGTCCAGAGAGAGCCTACCGATGTCCCTTCCGTTTCCGCGCAGCGTACGTGGGGTTAACGAATTAGTATGATAAGGTCAATGCTGAGTGCTATCTGCGGTACACATGAGGCATTGGACGTATAGCTGACGGTAGATTAGGATATTCTATTTTACTTTTATTTTTCTTGTTTAACCCTAATGTTTTCACTAAGCAAAAGTAACAGTCCGTGGAATGATCTTTTTGCTCTCACCAAGCCATGGGCCTACCAAATACCAACTTTTCCCGTGTTCGAAATGAAACGAAAAAGTTCATTATTGCTGAGTGATGGATTTTTCGATGAAATATAGGTCTTCACTACACCAACTTACAGAGTTACTACTTGCAGAGTAGACGCTGTCTGCACAGGTACGGATAATGAAGTGAAGTTATTAAATTGGTGTTGGGTCTCACCTCCGAATCGACGTCACGCGACACCAACACGTCGACGAGCTCGTCGCCCAGCACAGCGACCCTCCACAGCCGCGGATCAACCCCACGGAGGTCACTAATGCTCCCAGGAAGGTTGGCCACGTCGCAAATATACAAGTTAGGATATCGCTCCTGTAATGGCTGGAGTTCTCGGGTGAGGTTCTGGGGCTGAGTGTACAGCCTGACCACCCAGCCTGGGTAGCTTTGTTTAATTTTCTCCAAGGTTTTCGCGAAACCTGACGCGTACTCTGAGTAGTTATCGAAGAAGCAATAGGTGATCACTTTCTGGCCCCTCCCTAGAGCATCTGCACGCTTGCTGCAGTGGCTGTGGGATGTGTGGTTTTGATTCGCAATCCTTCCCACGGTTGGCCGACGCCCGTTATCGCATTCCCACCACGGCAGGTCGCAGGGGCGCCCTCTGGAGCTCCCGCTGGGCGATATTGACCCATTTCTTGCTGCCGATCTAACAACGACTGCAGTGTCCACGAGAGAACCATTTTCCTGCCTCATGTAAAACAGACATACGATAGCTTGTGAAAGTAGCAGTAAACTGAGGATGAGAAAATATTTCCAATCCATTGTGTCTGGAAAAATTTTATCACGAGAAAATGTAGAATTTAGAAAAAAATCAGGGATGATCCGAGGGAATTTCATCGAGTCTCTGACGTTTTTTTCCCAGCAATACTGTTGATGTTATTCTAAAGCAATAAAATATTTTAAATAAAATGTAATCACGGCATTGTATTGGACTACAAATTTTTCGGCTATTACTCTGGCAAATGGTACTGAAACAACAATGTCATGAATGAAACAAATAGCTGTGACCACCCAAAAAGTCCAACATTTTGTATCAAAAATTTTTCGTTTACAATGACACGCAATATTCAGTTGAAGAAACGGTAGGCCAATCTGTTGCGGGTGAGAGCTGTTTTATAGGAGACCGAGTGCCCTATTCGGTGACGTGCCTTATTCGATGACCTGCCCTTTTTGGTGACGTGCCTTATTCGGTGACCTGCCCTATTCGGTGACGTGCCTTGGTGACTGTGCTGTCCAACTTCCGTACACCTTCTTCCATGCTTAATGGGCCACTCTACCGTGTAAAAACACACATTTTGTTGCTGGCTTGGTTGATCTCCCTGTCCTCCTGATCGGCACTTCTCAGGACACAATATAGGTGCGAGAGTGACGTAGGTAGGGTATTGAATGTCGTATCGTAAATTAATGTAATCTGAAGGAAGAAATTAAATATTTTATCTGATAGATCTCGATATAACAATGTTTTGGTTTCATATTTTGGTTACGAATGTTTGATTTCAAAAGAAACAATGAGGGACTTTAGTGACGCATGAAAAAGTTGTCACAAAAAATATCATTCATTTTAATAATAAGTATAGAAACTCCCGTCATTTTTGAAAGGTTCCGCGACTAGTATTTTATTGCATAGTAGTGGACACAACCCGCCAAGAATGCCAGGACACTGCTAAATTCCCATCATAAACAGTATTTTTGAAGCAAGCTCACTTATGCAAAATGAATTGACAATAAATAACTAGCTATTTAACATGCAACTGTTTCTACCCCAGGTAGAGGGATGACCACACGTGCCCTTATGTGTCCCCCTTCCCAAATTATGCCACTAGTACCACAATGGGTGCAGAGCTGTTCAGTGTATCAGTGCTACCGTCGTGGGTAAGGGTACCTTACTTACGGCCCACTCCGTAAAAGGCATGGGGGTGAATTTTCTTCGCCAAATCGATCCGAAAGTAAATTGCTAGAACGTGCTCTAATCATCTCACAGCATAGGTGATCGCGCTAAATTTCGCTTACCATAGAAAATACCCACAAAAAATGTATGCACTTCGCTTTGAATATTATTAAATTAAGGCGTATTGGATGTCCAACTCCATGACGCTGATTGACCGAAAAACAGTTCAACTCGGTAGACAGAAGAGACGCACAGGTGGACGTGCTAAAATGCACAGGTAGCACAAATTATCTAGTCGTAAATACACAAGGTTATTAATATTAAAAGGGGCGAATAAACCGATTCTGGCGGCGGTGTCTAGCAGAAAATCAGCTGAGCGCCGCGCTGCACTTACAACGACATCTTAACGTCAAATGAGACGTCACTCACACACGTCAGTGACAGAAAGAAAGAAAGAAAAATCGTTTATTCCGATATCATTCACATAC
>VOMN01102494.1:0-16692 GCA_014899125.1 Orchestia grillus
AGGTGGTGGTGTGGTGAGCTGAGGGGTGGTGATGAGCTGGGAGGTGGTGGTGGTGATGAGCTAGGAGGTGGTGTGGTGAGCTGGGAAGTGGCAGTGTAGTGAGCCGGGACTTAGTGGTGTAGCGGCGGCACCTCAGTGTGGCCCGGGCGTAAAGGCCTAAATGTCTCCAAGGTATCCAAGGTAGTGGTGAGTTGGGAGGTGATGGAGAGCTGTGGGGTGGCGGTGTAGTGAGCTGAGAGGTAGTGGACTGACAGGAGGTGGTGGACTGACAGGAGGTGGTGGACTGACAGGAGGTGGTGGGCTGCCGCGTCAGCAGTCAGACGGGCCGACACCCGCTCAACATCACTTGCGGCCCTGCGAGCTGGGGGCGCCGGTGCACCATGGTGCCCATGGCCGTGTTCAGCGCGCAGGGCCTCCCTTGTGCAGGTGAGATGCGCCCATGTAACTCGGCTCCCCTGAGTCTCGGCCAGCGCCGAGGTGTACACAACACTCTCTAGCTTAGAGGCCTAAAATGCTCACTCATTGGCACTGATGCTTTGTGCTCTAATACTTGAGTTAACGACAGATTATTTAGCTCTTTCGAATTAAGCGTTAACAAAAACGGTTGTTACAAAAGTAATTTATGCCTGTGTTATGATTTGGTGGAAGTATCTTTTTTGACTTTGGTTGTACCCCTGTCCAGCCAAATGAACCGAGGATTACCAGAGTTTAACTGTTATTCTCGCACCTTAGCATTAATTTCAAGAGAATAGTGGCATGGCCCGACAACAACACCCCCTGCAGACGCCGCCCTTCTGTGACCATCACACATTGTGATTTGTGTCGCTTCCCTGCAGCGGCTCTCGGCCCTCCCTCACCTCGAGCCATCCATCAGCAATCATACTCAGTCCTGCGTCGCCAATCGCTCGAATTTTCCCATGACTTTCCCTCTCCGGCAACCCTCGGTGGCTGTGGGAACCCGGGCCTCCTTGTCAACCCTCCCTGATGACAACACCAGGCCCCAACTAAGTTCCTTACTCTCTGCAAAAGCTCCTCTTCTGGCGGCGAGCGGCCTTCTTTGTGCTGGAATGACCCCCGAACTGCGGGAAATTTTCTTTCTGGTGCTCATTCTATTTCGGTACTGGACGAAGCGCTGCCGTCCAAGCGCTGAAAGTTTATTTCTATTTTTTAGGCGATGCTTCGTAAGTACTGACAGCTACGTTCCAACTGCACAAAACAATTATATTGGGAGTTTTTTAATACAGAAATAAGTCTTTTCCATGTTCTGATAGCTGCCTGTAGGTACTAGCCCCTTTGGTGATGAGCGCAATTTACGGGTACTGTAGTGTAGCTAGTGAGCGATACT
This sequence comes from Orchestia grillus, assembly GCA_014899125.1. Lineage (NCBI taxonomy): Eukaryota > Metazoa > Arthropoda > Malacostraca > Amphipoda > Talitridae > Orchestia > Orchestia grillus. The sequence continues at coordinate 1,346 of VOMN01102494.1, forward strand.
CGTGTCCTGACACCACAAGTGTTGGACAGGGTATATCATAGGCGTCCTTACCATAAGTAAGGCGCCCTTACCATAATTAAGGCACCCTTACCATAAGTAAGGCACCCATACTAACGTTGGTTGTACTCATGCAATGAACAAATCTGTAGTCTTTCCTCTTTCATATTAAATTATCTCGCTTTCTTTACCAGTTACAGGTGAATTGATTTATTGAGAAAGGGTACCTTACTTATGGCCCTCCCTGCACTATGTATGTCTAGTACACTACCCTCTTTGTAGTCTGTCGCGTCGCCTAGGTGTCGTGTAGACCAGCGCTTCTCAAACTATCTGGTGAAGCGCACCGGCACTTCTTCCAATTGTAGTCGAAAGTTTTCATGTACGACCTAGATGTTTCCTGGAAACTTAACGTACTAAATTTAATCCAAATTTTATTAGCAGTTCTCTATAATTTACTGAAATATATAAGCCCACTGTTAAATCAATCTTGCAAAATTGCACTCATTGATATTTTTTGTTCGAATTCGATAGCTCATTCGCCCATTATAATCCTGCTCTCGGTTAGTTCTCTAGTCAATATTATATTCATCTCGGTCGGCGTAGCCTATTTACGGATACGCGCGTCATATGTCCAACATTTACTTTGTTTGTTCCCTTGAAAACGCACACTGCTTAATAAGCGCGCAAAACCTTCGGTAATAAATGTAAAACCCCAGTGGATGTGTCCAGTTATATACCCTACAAGGTGGATTATACGCCCCTTATTTAAATAAATAAGCTCCAGAGTTATACATTCGAAGTGGAAGTTTGTCACATCCTCGCTTTCGAGTCTTTACTGATAGGCATGGCGATCATGTATGTAAGAATGGTCAGCTTTTACAACTGTCAGTGTGGCGATGTTAGACGTCATAAGCTCGTCAAAGTGAGCGACAACAACATACTTGTATGATCCTCAGTGAAATTGTTTGGACTCTCCGAACAAGTCTGCCTTGTACTACTGGATTTTTTTCTATTACCGACTGAAAATTTTGGGCCCTTTTAACTTTTAAATAAATCTTTACGATGTTGGAGTTCTCATTTGCTCCTGCAATGATTTTACCTTGTGAAACAGAACTTTTTGAGCTAATTTCACTCACTTGTCCCTGATGTTGTCTCAGCAGCTAATGAAAGTTTCACCGACGGCAAAAAATGTTTTTACCAACCTGAATTTCATCGATCACGATTCAGTAGCCGATCTGAATTACATGCTTCGGCTACTGAAATTTTTATTTTGAAGAACTAACCCTTTTCCTGGGCTTTCAATTAATCTCCGTGCTGTTGAAATTTGTTCTTCAGAGTACTATAAGTCTAGCTCCTGGGCTGGGACACTGTCACCCCAGCTCCTGGGCTGGGACACTGTCACCCCAGCTCCTGGGCTGGGACACTGTCACCCCAGCTCCTGGGCTGGGACACTGTCACCCCAGCTCCTGGGCTGGGACACTGTCACCCCAGCTCCTGGGCTGGGACACTGTCACCCCAGCTCCTGGGCTGGGACACTGTCACCCCAGCTCCTGGGCTGGGACACTGTCACCCCAGCTCCTGGGCTGGGACACTGTCACCCCAGCTCCTGGGCTGGGACACTGTCACCCCAGCTCCTGGGCTGGGACACTGTCACCCCAGCTCCTGGGCTGGGACACTGTCACCCCAGCTCCTGGGCTGGGACACTGTCACCCCAGCTCCTGGGCTGGGACACTGTCACCCCAGCTCCTGGGCCGGGACACTGTCACCCCAGCTCCTGGGCCGGGACACTTCCAGTAGTTGGGTATGACATTCCTGATACGAAACACTAGTCATCCTGCTTTAACTATCATGACCATCTCCTATAAACACTAGTCATCCTGCTCTTAATATCAGGACTGTCTCCTATAAGCACTAGTCATACTGCTTTTAATATCATGACTCTCTCCTATAAACACTAGTCTTACTGGTCTAACTGTCATAACTATCGCCTACAAATAATAGGTCTCCTGCTCTAACTATCATTCTCTGAGAGGGCATAGGATAGGTAATAAATAGGGTTAGGTTAGTTAGGTTTGCCTATCTTATGCTACAGGGACCAGCTACAACTAGTCCTTCGGGACTTCTATCTTTTGTGTCCACTTTGTTTCTTTCAAATTTTTATTCCTCTTTTCTATCTCTTCTGCCTTTTCTTCCTCTTAATTCTTAACCTGCTGTTACCATGTGCAGGAGATTTTGTATGGGAACACACCTTGTGAACTGATTTCCCGTTTTCTAGAGTCTATGCCAAAAGGCTTCTTTTCTTTCGGTGCCACGTAATCCGAGTCACTAAAGCGCTGCTATCTGTATTACTAAACAACCTATTATTGCTGCTACTCTAGTTATCCCGACTATCGCCTGTTAAAGCTTGATGTTTGATGCTGGTAATACCTTACTGCAAAAGTATTGCCTCCTGTTAAAGCTTGATATTTGATGCTGGTAATACCTTACTGTGAAAGTATTAAAGGTTAGCACTGTTGTGAAGATAATTCTTGTTTTCAAGACTGAATTTATACATTCATTTTTTCTTTTGGTTTCCGTGAATATCAAGTACACCAGCTCGAGGCGGCGATTCCTAGTCGCTGAATTGAAATAAATTGGGGGTTTTGATACGAAAGTCCTTGCGGAATCACTTATTACGAGATTTCTAGGAACCGTCAGCAAGAGACCTGAAACAGACAGGTGTAGATTTGAAACTTAGTCTATTGGAGGGCATGAAATAAATTGAGGGGCCATAACATTCCCACCTCGCTCGAGCGAGAGTGAGTGAGTGAGCAGCGGGCGATACTTCGTTAACAGCTTTTCTAATTAAAGTCACAGTAACTCTGATCAATCTCTGCGCTGCCCCTCTGGTGACTCGGAGTTTAGGTGCAGAGTTTGACACTGAGATCGCTAGCAGGAGAGCAGGATTGGGCTGTACGTCACGAAGAACGATCAGTACGCTTATTCGTGCGAGCCTGGCATTGGACGTAAGATAAGTCTTGTCCTGATACGGGGCTGTAAGAGTCCAGAAGCGGGAGAACTCGGAAGCCTCTCTTTTTTATGTAACAGAAGATTCCTCTGATAAAATGTTCTTCTCTGGAATAGGGAGAAAATCTAAGGGTTCAATAATATGTATTGTAGCGCGTGAGATTCTCAAGGTGTTAAGAGAACGTGTATACTTAATTAGTATTGATTGATATGTTGAGGTTCGATACTTTCCTAGAACTTTCTTTAGGAATGTCAAAGTCGATGTCGCGTTACATACATATATCGGTGAAATATGATGAAGCAGTGAGCACTCAGGAGTGAGAGTGAAAGAAAATTTCTCTTCTACTACACAGCAACTGCTCTCTCTCTCCATAACGTCAGGTGTACAATATTCATTAGCTCGTCCACAAAAAACTCAGCCGTACAATCGTTTCACATTTCAGAGGCAACCCAATGTGTGTTTTTTTAACAACGAGTTCCACGAACGCGTGCTCGGTCAATCATTGCTTCACGTCGCTCTCGTCACTGTTATCCTAGCAATGATGGCACGCCGATGCTCAAAATGTGTTTTATTTATTAGATCCAACACCTGCGAGGCGGACAGTTTTGTCCTCGCCACCTCATGTGAGGAAGGGCTTTACGAGCATTCTTCGTCAAATTAGAGCTGCTACGTGAAAAGTTGTCATGTCCGTTTTACGTCTCTAACCATCGTTGCTGATGAACTTTGCTGTCTTTTATATCACTAATCAAAGTCAACGTATACCATTTCGCCGTTATTATTTCTTTCATCCATGTGTACGCTGCATAATTTACATACATAGCATCAGAATTTACACAGTTAAAATCGGCGCTAATGCTCGCAATGCTCACGGGCCTCAGCCATTTATGCCTTTAATCCCGTTCAGTGATGACATACATGCTCGCCCATTTGCACTTCTAATCAGGGTCAGTGCTCCCGAACACCGCTAAAAACGTGCGCTGCTAATCACAACCCATGGTCACGTTCTCGGGCGAAATTTTCACCGCTAATCAGAGGAGGCGGCCAGCAAAAGCTGGGACTCTTATCCGCTCGACGTGCACAGGTCGGGCGGCTGCGCGGCACAACACTGCTCCCTTCACTTGCCGACAACAAAGGACGCTTCTGATTAATTGCCCCAAATATCGATTTTGCATTTGCTATCCGGATTGATGGCTTTCAAAAAGAGGGACCCACGCGAGCTGCCCGACCCACCGCCGCCCGTGATGTGAGGCTGCGAGAGATCGAATTTGGAGCGTGTGTATTTCTTCTGCAAGCTGTGATGCCGGGCACAGGGTTGTGGACGAGGACGAGAGTTCTGAAATGGCTTGCGTAGTGTGAGAGTCGAACCCAGCTTGCGTTACTGCCCTACATGTTAACCGAATGTACGCACAACTTACGCTGTGTGTGATATGTGAACGAGTTGTAATTGTGGGTAAGGAACACAAAGTTCTGAAAAGTCCAATTGTTCCGTGGGTAAACGTGCTCTTTTTCCTCCATTGGAAAAATCTGGCAAGATGACCTAAGTGAATATCTTTTCAAATGATGGTAAACCCAAAAGATAAGTCAGCGAGCAATCAGATCAAAATGTACTTGAGCACATATGCTCCGGTTGAACGCTTGAGCTCACAGGGCACTTGAAGTCTTCCACTTCTAATCTTCGATTAAAATGATGTACTCGTAAATCATGTAATTATGTGAATGTATGACATGTCGGTAGGAGAATTTTCCTTGATTACCTTTCTCCGACAAACTACTGACCGCGGTGTTATAAACTTTGATCGACGCTTCTAAAAGAAAACTAATTTGAAATCTCATTGCACAGACCGAAACATAGATAGTTCGAAAATCTTACTTGATCAAAAGTGGTAAACTATGGAACAAATTGTTACAGTGCTCTACGTCCTGCAACACACAACACATGCTTGTGAAATCGCTGTTCTGCGTAGCTCGATCAGAGCCGTGCAAAAATCGGTGAATTACAGCTTTCCTTGTGAAAATGTTCTTGCAAAAAGAATTCTTCCAACCATTCATGGTAAATTTTAAAAACGAGCAAATAGGAAGCAGTTTAGCTTCTCAACTTCACGTCATTTCTATTTCACCTCGAAGTCCTCAATCTCTCATTTCACCGACAGAATAAAAGTTTCGATGCGACGAGCAGCTTAACTTTTCATTCCATGACAGGCTAATAAGAATAAAAGTTTCAGACTTAGAGAACTATTTCCCTCTGAAATCAACCATCGTATTACTTATATATTTAGAACCGTTCTCCTGCACGTCAGCTTGGTGGGTCGTTCTCAGGTGATGTTTTCATACAGTCATGATTATTCGTCCCGTATTCATTGAGCACTCGGAATATTTTATAGAAGATTTTACACTCTAAGAGGACAATACATTCATCGAATTCAATTCTCTGTCTAATTTTAAAGCCATACCTTGAGATGGCGCCCGAGCTGCTCGTTTTTGCCCCTGAGGGCTCCCCTCGTGACGGAAGGATGCTGAGGGGAGTCCTTATTGATGGCGAGGGAAGTCAATAGAAACCTGGAAGGCCACGTGCCTTATGAGAGACCCTGTGAGCGAGCGTCTTTGTCCGTGCATGTGGGAGTCTGCATTTAGGTATGTGTAGTCTCTGTATGTGTGGCTCTCTGTATGTGTGGCCCCTGTATGTGTGGCTCCCTGTATGTGTGGCTCTCTGTATGTGTGGCTCCCTGTATGTGTGGCTCCCTGTATGTGTGGCCCCTGTATGTGTAGTCTCTGTATGTGTGGCTCCCTGTATGTGTGGCCCCTGTATGTGTGGCTCTCTGTATGTGTGGCTCTCTGTGTTTCCGTGTGAGCCTTAACGTATCGCATACATGTATACAAGAATAGGACAAAATTATGTGAATACCTTGAGTGCATATGATATTTTGGTTAAGATTGATATTTGTGCTCAAAAACAGTGGCAGTATGCCTACATATCGACCATTCTATACCTTATGGCTTTCAGTTTATAATCACGATGTCAAATTTTCTATTTATGTTAACGATGCAATGATCAAACGACAAATGTGCGACTTGTCATACCTGCACTGAACAAATCTTTGATGCTGAATTAGCGGTAGCATCAGTGACGAATATTTCAATTATTATTCATTTTTCCAGCGACTGTGTTTTCGGTGACACCAGTTGGTATCGCTTGAGCATCAACATAATGCATACAATAACTGAGAATGTGAACAGATTTCTAGCTCAATATCGTGCTGAAATAATGAATAATTGTTTTGTATTTTAAAGAAGGACGGGGCATCGCATTTCTGGAAACGGTGGAGACACTTTACAACCTATTCCGCATAATTTATGTACGGGCTGTTTTATAAAAAATGGGAATCCAATACCTCGTAAATACAAACATCCTTTTTGTGTTACGTCAGCATTTTTCTTTATTGGACCTTCAACTTGTACATTTAATAACGAAGCAAAGTGATCAAACTTTAAAATATTGAAGTGAAATCAATTACTGTAGCTTCATTGGTCTATACTAGGACTTATTTTTTTGGGGGGAGGAATTTTTTGAATCATGCAATGTTTTCAGGCAAAAAACCTGAAAACTCATTGCGTGTAACCATATTTCTATTCATTTCATGGACATAAATTTCAAAGCTCTTTTTTGCGATGACACCGTGGGCCATGTGACATCCCCCAGTGTGTGGGCCACAGGGCCGCTACAGTGTGTGAACCTGTAGAGCGTGTGTTGCTCTGCTGCCTGTAGTGCTCTGCGGCAGGGGTGTCCACTGTTACGGCGTGCAGTGCTGTGTTGCAGCGTGCAGTGCTGTGTTGCAGCGTGCAGTGCTGTGTTGCAGCGTGCAGTGCTGTGCAGCAGAGCCTGGATGCAGGTACCCCCCTGCCCCCCAGTGCGCACAAGAGAAGGTATCCGGCAGCTTCCCCAGCTTGGGGGGAGAGCAATCAATGCCAGGTGCTGCGTGCCGGGACTGCCAACTCCCCCTGCGGTCCTCCCGAGCCCCACGCCTGCCCCACACTCCCCTGCCTCCCCCTCCCTCTTCGCTGTCTCCTCACACCTCCACGTTTGCCGAGACTTGTTTCCATCAAAGCCCACACCTAGCTAGCTAGATTCGGCAATCTCCAACACATCCATATGTTCTGGCGAAGTGCCGCCCTAGTGACCTCGCATTTTCTTCATCTGGTGAACTGGAGTTTTTGCATCTGTGCTTGTTAACGCTCGGGAGTTCGCTGAAGAGGATTTGCCCGCACTGCACTTTTGGGGTTTAGCGATCCTAAAAGGATATGGTAAAAGCCTGAGCTTCAGGCATGCACCATATCGTTCTAGGCATTTCCTAATAACTGAGCTTTCTAATTTACTAATAATTTCTCCTTCCTAAGCTTCGAGGCAATCCTTGAAAGATGTAGTGGGTGGTTGAGCTTCTGCCAGGTTGCGCGCGTGTGGTGCCTGTCATCATCAGTTTGCATCGAGGGCACAGCCCCTGTGGTACTTCTAGCGACTCGGTACAGAATAAAGCAAGGTTTGCTTCAGGAATTGGCTTTGGATTTAAACAGGCCACAGTTTTGTTACCTTTCTGCGCTTATTTTGGGAGGGAAATCGAGAAAGAGCATTTTCATTTTTGGTGCTTTGTTCTTTCGCTTTTCTTTTTTCTCATCAAAATACCTATATATGCTGCTTAATTTATTCGATTATTAGTCCCACTCCTCGATTTTCATTTATCCTATGACCACAGCGTTATTTTGGCTGTCTACACGATCGTTGAACGTTCTCTCAAATTTGTTTCCCATTTTCTCTCACCGTGCCCAGGTCCGCTGTGGTCGGACCCTGCGTCGTTTGCAACTTACCTCGACGCTTCCGTTTCCTCAGTTATGCATCCTACAAAACTGCTCAATGGCGTTAAACTTAGGCCTCACTGCGTTCTCTCCCTTCACACAGGCATAATTTTCTTTTGCAAGTCATAATTTTGACTCTGGATGCCAGTTTACTGCCTCGTTCTTTTGCGTCACTCTTCGCAGGGTCGCTCTCCAAAACATTAAAAGATAAGTTTGTGTACCCGACATAATTTTTCTCTCCTAGACACAGAGTTGCTTTCCTCGATACAATTTTATTCTCTTGACAAGAATTGCTTTCCCACGTACAATTTGCCTTCCTCGGTACAACTAACTTTTTCGGTATAATTTACGATTCAATACAATTTATTTTTCCGGTATAATGTACTTTTTTCTTGTTACAACGTGCATTCTTTGGTACTATTGGCATTTCTCAATGCGATGTTTCTTGCGCGATTAAACTTTGTCTTTGAAATTCTATCTTATGTTTTCACTCATCAAATTTCAGTTTCCCAATGCAATGTTTCCAAACCTAGGTTCACTTTATCGCTTCTTTCCCGTTTCATTTGAACAGGTAGTGCCGCAACACAAACCGCAGTTTATGCCGCACCCCCTTCACTCTTTTGCGTTAAGACTCGCTTTTCGAGACCCTATTCTGCTCCGCAGACTTTCATTTTTCCTCGAACTTTCTGTTTGTTCAAGTTTCATCTCCTTTACTAGTCCGTTAAACTTCTTGTTTATCTCGATCGCTTAAATTTCAGTGCACGATGGTCGTCAGCTTGATTGTATCTTCACATCCGTATCTGACCGGCTCAATGGATGCTTTGAAATTATTAGTTGCACTTCCTTCAGATGCTACATATTCTCTGTAGACTCCCTTGTGCAACCTCAGCAAGCCATCTTGCCAACTAACTCTTTTTTTCAAATCCCCTCTCATCAGCCCTCTCTATCTCTCTCTTTCCTCACTTCCATGTTTCCAGGCTCGTGAGAGCTTCTTTGCTTTGTTGCGGCTTCCCTCGAACTGCGCTGCTGCAGCCTCACTCTTTGTTCCTCTACTTTTACTGGAAAAAAAATTCAACTTCATTAGGCTTTAAAATTTTCTTAGGTTGTCCTATATTACCCTTTTCGTTCGTATAAAAATTGCACGATAGTTACGTTCTCGTTTGTGCTGTAGTGTACCCTAATTTAAATGATGCCCTTAACATTAACTTAGAGTATAAATTTTAGTACCAATAAAACTAAGCTCAGCAACTCGTACGTATGTTAAATTGCCTCAAGTTTTACTATGTAAAATAGATCATATTTCAGGAAAAATTTCAAAGTATAATTTTACTCCCACATAAACTACATCTGAATTGCGTCAAAATTGAGTTTGATCATTATGTATTTAAATAAGGTCATTATGCAGAGATTACATCTCCATTCAGTGTTTCGTTAGTGACACAAATGTTTGCTTGAGCTCCTCAGAACAGTAATCTTCCAGCTTGTCATCCAGAGCGCAGCTTGAGGGCTTCCTATTTCAAGGTGCCCAAGCTGCCCACGAAATACTCAGCACCAATGACTTGAATGTGTCACTGGTTTTTGTTTCATCCAAGTACGAGTAAATAAGAGTGCTACGCCAAGCCATTATCCTTATTTTCCTCGCTCATGAAATGTCCATTACGTCGTTTTGTGACTCACAACAGGCATTCGCTCTATTTCTGTTGCCGGCTTTGTTTCCCTCAGCAAAATGTTCAAGACTAGGGACCTCGGACTGAGCAAGTTTGTGCAGAGGACTACAGGATCCAAAAGTTTCAGAACCCATACTTCGCACACTGAATGGGAGAGAAAGTTATAAATGTGTACTGCGGGTAATGAGATCGAAAGCTGTAAATTGTGCAGGCGTCAGGCGGGGAATCCTCTCATCTTTTTTTGAGCGTTGGTGGACAGCATGAATAAATTTTTTAGCGTCGACCTAGAATTATGTCTGAGTANAGCATTTTACTCTTGGAAAATATGTAAACTGAAATATGTACATCACGAAGAAAAGCAAACACTAAGATTCATTTTAAATGTCTACAATTTTTTTCGATTAAAGCCTCAAATCGGTATTGTAAATCTTTAGTTGCGGCGAAAAGTATTTTTCGTTCAAATTCTTTTTATGCCTCGAGTATTGAGGCCGTTACATCTGGGACAGACTGGGGAAATATTGAACAAATTGTCACTTCAAATATCGATAACACCAAAATTTATTTTGGGCCAAGATCCGGAGAACAAAGCGGCCACATCTCTTTCGAATAGGACCTCTGGAGATGATCTCGTCACAGGCTTGTGCGACTGTAGCCGTGTGCATGGGCTGTCGCCGGTCGAGGTCTTCCACGTCGAGGTCTATCAGAGAAGTCTCCTGGCTCATCGAAGCGCGTTACTGCCCTGCGAACAGTCCTGAAGTTCCTGCCGGGAACTCCAAAGCACTGAGTAGCATCTGAGTTTGGTGTTCCTGCTTGATGAATTTCAGTTCTAGTTTCACATTCCGAGGCTAACTTCATATTTTTTCATGATAGAACGAAATTATGCATTTACCGTGGCTAAATAATAATTAAGGAATCAGTTGATATAAAACACAATTTGTTGGAGCATCTATTTACAAAAGGACAATTATTTAAAGTCTTGATTAAAAATTTATGCTACAACCCGTGTTTCATTAGAGAGGCCATTATGCCATGCGACCGTTATCTGGCACGAGTATTTGGTTTCTGTTCCCATCTCGTCCTTCACACTTTAATTTTACTTTATCGATCGCCTGAATTAAGCACAAGCTTCGTTAAATTTTGAATGTTATGAGTAGTAACTTATATACAGCAGTGTTAATGTATCTTTTGCTTAGGAGTAGAGAGAGAAGTTAAAAATCGCATCATTTGAACCTGTCCTATGTTCATTGCTATCATCACCATGCAGTGAGAGCTCCGGTCCCTAAACGCCCGGCCACTGGCTGCAGATCGCTGCTAAGCGATTTCATGTAATTGTCGCATTTCTGTTATTACTTGACCCGCGCAAGTGGAATTTATAGTAACTCAAATGGCTGAAACTCATTGCATTCATCCCTCACATGTGCCCGAAGGCAACGACTTCAATCACTTTGTCTATGGGAGATGTGAAAACATATGGAAACGTCGGCGATGGCGAGCGTAATTTTTACCCATTTCAGGCACTCCTGTTGTAAAATCTGTAGAGTGGAATCACCAAAGTTTCGGCCGCAGTTTGTGATGTTTTTCCCCTGTTTACAGGCACTTCAAATATATACTCCCAATGAAAGTCTGTAGGAAATTATGTTTTTTGACCCTGTGTAAATTTTTTACCCACCTGAGGAATTTTCACTTGCAAGTGTGGTTGATAGGTAAAAAGTGCATTAAGAGTATTGAATAAATAAACGTAAATTGCATCTTCTACCGAATAAGGAATGTACCAGCTGCTTCGAAGTGCGGAGTGGATGAGGCTTTATTAATTGTATCGGCATCTGGATGCGGCCCTCGCGCCGGTGCCTCTGACGTCATCCATCACAGAGGTCTGGAGAGCGTCCCCAAAATGTGGAGCGAGGTAACGAAAATTTCCGACTCCGATCGAACAGCTCAACGAGACTCAAGCGCGACATCTAGTGTTGGACCTACGCAAAGGCGAACACGCGAGTGCCTACCTCGTTATCGATTGCGCCATGATTGTTATCAAACAACAAAGCTTGTGCAGTTTATTAGAAAAGGATCTGTAATTATTTACTGCAGTTGATGGTCATGAACAAAATCGCTGGTGTGGACCAAAAAGGCAGCGTGGGCTCAACTCAAAAAGCATGCTCTGTGTCACGTTGGCTTTCCCCTCCGGCGCGCTATCATCACAGGCCCCCTTAACTAATGGTGCTGGCTAAATGACCCAAGCACTTGCTGAGCACCGGTGGAAAATTCTTCAGACTTTTATTGGCCTCTTTCGATGTACGACCGAAACGGAGAGATACAAAAACACGGCATGTGCGTCAGGACAGGGTACACACGCGAGTTCAATTTCATGCCTGAGGAAAAGTTCAACTTCGTTATTTCATTGATTCCATAGAGGGTCCCGCCGAAACACGAAAATTTACACTGAAGCGTAGCAATTTTGTGGGAAATAGACTAAATTGGATAGATCATGTGCTTAATATTTTTATTTCCAATTATGTTATTAAAATAAACAGAATCTATGGGTAAATACTTTAAAATTACAAAGGGTGCAATCGTACGATTAAATGGTCCTTCTGGTCAATATGAGTTTCTTGCTCAAGCCGACCAAACGCGTACCTTACGTTAGAGAGATATGTTTGGCACCTGTCCTCGTTATGAAACCCATTTCAACACCTCGAGAAGAGGACGCTGATATCTGCATTGCAAATTAAGGCCAAATTCTTGAGTACGTAAATTCGGAACTGCTTATTGGTCACTTTGTGGTCAAATTATTCGAACAATTCAAATAAAATACTTCAAGCGAATCAAATTTGCTCCCGCCTCCTACTAGCAATAGTGTTTCAAATCACTGGAGTTCATTCATATTTAAGTTTAGCCGACATATGTACTACAACTTACGGGGATGACTGTCCCCAAGGTCTGAGATACTACACAAATACGTCACACTTTAATATTAAGCTCGAAATAGATATAACTTTAACTAGTATTTGAAGCTTTGTAGGAGATCCCTAGCATGAATTTTATAGCAGTAAATGAAACCTCACCTTCATCTACTACTTCACAATCATTCGAGCTATCCTGTCTGATTTAAGCTTTCCGGTCGAAAGATTGCGCTCAAATGTAAGAGAAAAGACTCGTTTATCGAAGATACTACTTTACCTTTTGTCAATACTCGTGTACTCCTGTCTCTAATTTCGTACTATGATAATTCTTCTTCATTCCGATTGAATTTTTACACCATTTTTAAATTATTTCGTGTAGAATCGTGTCTAACATCAGAAATCCATCGTGATTAGAATTGCAAATCATTTAGAATCACAACATAAAAGACGAACTCTGTTACTGAATAATGTACATACATTCTCTACATTTCGTAAGAAGATCCGCCTTCATGGCAGCACAGTTACTCTCACGCAACACCGCCGCCTGTGCCTCCCCTCCTTAGGCTTCTCCTCGTGAACTTTGACCATCAATCGCAGTTCATTTTAATTAAGGACGAGCTAAGCATTAGCTGCGGCTTTTGCTGCAACTTCCTCACTTTTGCGTCTTCAAGTTCCTCTGTACTTATATAAACTGAGGCGCCTCCTTCTGGTAGCGAGGGTGTTGGGTCTGGTGTGGGTGGAGGGCGATGCCGTGGAAGTGAATTGGCCTTCGCTGGGTGTGGGTCATTGCCGAGGTGGCAAAGTGGCCTGGGGTGGATGTGGGGTGATATTCTGCAAATGAATTGGCCTTCTGTGGGTGTGGGTCTCTGCAATGGTGGTAAGGTGCTTTGATGTATAGATATGGAGGAATTGGGGTAGGTATGATGCAACTTGTTGTATAGATTGGATGATCATTGTTGAGGAGATATAGTGGTATACTTAGGATTGTGGACGATCTGATTGCGAAGCGATCTGTGGTGCGTCGTGAGTAAATATAATCAAGTTGACTTGAGTCTGATACGGGTCTTAAGTGACGCAGTTTTTGTTATGTTAATGATTGACGCTCAGCTTGCCTTGGGTTCTGGGGGACCGCGCCCGTAGGGGGGGTGTCTCTGCCTTTGTGGTTAGAGTAAATTGCTGAGGATGGAATAGGCGTTATTGAGATACTCGTGAGAGATCCTGAATTATAGGAGTCGTGGTTCTATCTGTTAAGAATGACAGGGACCGTGGTTGTTATGATTTTGGATATCAAAGTATTAAAGATAGTAAAGATAAGGAACTGTGATTGTGGTAGTTACAGAGAATGTATAACAAGCTCGTGATTATTTTCTGACTATGCAATAGTTACGGGATTTAATTAGGATTTTATGATGTTTACATAGTATCAAATGTTTCATAAGTTAAGTGGTAGTGAATCTGGTCTAAATGATAGTTTCACAGAGTTTCAATAGTCAAAACGTGTGAATAAGTAATAGAATAATCATATTAGACTTTGAGTGGTCAGACAGTTATATTTAGCGGTTATGGATAAAAGAAAACCCATGTAGTGGGTAATTGTTGTGAAACGGTTCTGGAAAGCTCAGGTAGAGAACAGATCCAAGGCCATGTCCAGTCACTTCACAAGGGATATTTCAGTAGCACGAGCGGGGCAACATTATTCAAGAATGAGATTACATTTCAAATACCAAAGCCTGAACGTTAGCAGAGTGACTCTGGGCTCAGAAGCTGAAGTGAGGGGCGCGATGGTGGAAATAATCGCCAACATTTAAAGAGCGACCAAACGTGCGACCACTCTTACGTGGATCGTTTCAAAAGTTTCCCTCGAGCAAACCAGCGCGTCAGCCACCGCAGTCGCTGCAAATTTACAGTCCACGGTTCTGATGTTGGGAGTTATGACTGCCTATTTGCTCGTGATCACCATCACCAATGCATGCTCCTTACCATTCCCGCAATAGATTGCATTCATCTAGATGTAACTGAACAGGATCCCAAAAGGAAAATTTGTTCACTTTTTCAAAAGGCTTCGTGTACAGTAAAGGTGTTTACCATTCACCGCAGGTACGCGACTTCGCCACTGATTCTTTTCTCATGTTTTTTTTAGTACGTGTGTTAAATTTAAGTCCTTTATTCTGTTTCGCACATCTAGCATAGCTTATGTCGCTAAAGAATGTAGCGCAATTCAAAATATAACGCACTGTTCAGAAGCATTACTGAACTCTTTCTTAGATCTCATCCTTCATAGAACTCATAAACACCATCAAAAATACCATATTGAGCACCCGACATGCTGCGGGCTCGTCTGCCACGAGCAGCAGTTTGAAGCGCCTTCATTACAAAGAGCGGAGAAAGAAGTTCACCGCTGAGCACGGAGCGGTGGACCAGCACCTCCCAGGGCCCGACACCTCGCAGCACCACATGCCACCATCACTCTTCATTTGGCCACGAAGGTGCGGGCTGTTCTCTTCAGTCCCCATCATCGCAATTAAGAGAGCCCGTTTCTCCTGGCCTACCCCCTCAGGCGAGGTTCAAATCTCCCTCTCTCCCCTCGTTCCCGGCCCACTCCCTGGAAAAGTATTTCTAAACAGTATCTCGTCAGCGAAAGTATTTCATTTCTACACAGGAGTTCTGGTCTTTATTCTTCTCTACCGGCCTTTGCTGCCCACCTCTCACCTGTCCATAGTTGTGTTGGCCGCACCTGTTTTTCGAACTGATTTTAAATGTATTCCGTTCATTTACTTTAATCAATTCAATTAAAATCGCATTGCTTGGATAAGCTTCCGTTTTTTTTCGTCTCTACAAATCCCATCAAAAAAGATGGCAATCTTTTTCTAAAGTCGTAAATGCTCCATTTTCAGAAAGCTTTCCAATATCCTCTTGCTGCTTTCCCAAATTTTA
>VOMN01102499.1:0-12214 GCA_014899125.1 Orchestia grillus
AAAAAAGCAATTTTATTGCTTTAAAAAATTGTAACGAAATGACATCACGGAAGAGATAGACTAAGGGTGCACTAAATAATCCCACAATTCCACCATACAGGGTGGGCCAGAAAAATGTTTTATTTTTCAAATGCTTATAACTCCGTAACTAATGGCCGTAGAAACTTCTTATATAGTCGCATTTTCACCGCCATTCACGGCCATCAGCACATAGTGATAGTCACTACGAAAATCAGACGTATGGAAGTTTCTACTGCCATTAGTTACGAATTTATAAGTATTTTAAAAAATGAAACTTTTTGGGGCCCGCCCTGTATAATAATAGCCCGGTGTTGCTGGCATGCTTGCTTGGTTTGTCCATCCGTCTCTCTGTGACGCACTGAAGGATTTCGATAGGAGAAAATTCTCAGGGCAGTATCCCTAAACTAATAGCGAGACTGTCAGATAAGACAGTCCGTATCAGTGATACTTAAAATAACATTATTTCATGTCAGAGCTACCGTTAATAAGAGGGCATCTTGAGAAATTAACATCGTTTGTCCCGTTATTTTTGGTAGGCCACTTCTACTAGTATCATTACATATTTCATTAATTTCTTTGAAAGAATAAATTTTTTACTACGATGATATCGTAAATATCAGCTTTGTAACTTTTACACGCTAATCATTATAGGGTCCTTATCTTGTCTGAATGCTGTTTGCCATGCATGCAGACACCATAATAAATTGATCATCAATTTCTACCGACATTCATATTCTTTGCATCGGAATTTTCATGTCCATCTCGCTGATACGTTGCACAGATACGAAGATAACATTCCATGGCCCCTTTTTTAAAGCAGTACGTTGTTAAATTTACGGGAAGTTTAAATCGATACCACATCAGGGTGTAGACTACGCTATGTAGCTAACAATAAATATACCGATAATTTTACTTGATAATTTTTCAAACGCTTTCGCAGTGCAACGGAAGTAAGTATTCCGAATGACCGCAAGCGAGACGGATGTCTCGTGTAGTCCCCCTGTCATGGCCTAGGTATTGCTCGCTCAGGCGCTGACGTAGTCTTAGTGTTGGTTGAATAAGCCGACACTGTTCAGAGTAACTCATAATATTCGAAGGAAATTTCACAATCTATTTCGTGACCCAGTCATGAACACTGACTTGCGCACAAACGGAAAAAATAAAGTACTACAGCTCCGAAACATTGAGTGTTTCCACGGTGTTTCAAAAATAGGAAAGACAGCTAAATTATTATGAAAAAATTGCTGTAGACGAGGTCCAAGTTGACGTATATAATCAGATAAACTATTTAAAAAGAATTTACACATCAGCAATATCGACAACATCGAGAAAGACATGCTATGCAGACAAACACAAAAGAAAATCTCTAACAAACTTGAGCGCGTTTGTTAGAGCACCAAATTAGCTCCTCTAGGAGTGGGCACATAACTCAGATTTCAACCTTTAGTCTTCTTACTATGCTCATACAAAAGGATGAAGGACGGTACTAACATCTCGTTCGCACGGAAATATTCGTAAGTGATCAATATTTACTTCTACCATCACGAAACATGCCTCGATTTCTGCACCAGTATCTCAAAAGAATGTTTCAATCTATTCTGCAGACTCACCATTTTCAATGCATAAAAGGGGATCAAATGTACTGCCACTTTTGCTATTCCTATTAAACCAAAATTTCTATTGACTCGACATCGTATTCAACTCCGAGAAGAGATATAGCAAATGGCAAAAGTACTGAAGTACTATTCGCATCAATAAACATACTGGGTGAGTCAAAAACCATGAACCCTTTTTAATTTGCTGAATTTGGCAGGGTGATTACCTATTTTTGGGTTTTTTTTAAAGTATTAAATGTTGCTTCAAAATTTCAACTCATATGAGTATTAACATAAGTAATAATGAAACCAGATACAGTCAATTAAAACGTGTTCATTATTTTAAACTCAACATGTGAATCACTCAAATACTTCGCTGAAAAGAGAGAGGACCAAGTGAGGCAAAACTGCCCAGGCGCCTGATCCACTGCCCCCGTCTCCCCTGTCTGTCGAGCTAGAGACGTGCTCTCGTGGGATTGAGTCAATTAAACTTTGGACACCAACTACAGGCGGAAATAATTACATTTTTAGCCCGGGGTACCATTATTCCTTGCAATCAGAAGGCCATCGTTCCCCGAGAGAGGCAGCAAGCAGGGAGAGAATATTGTCCAGATTTTGCTGCGCACCGCAGGACTGCCGCAACTGTCGGGCAGTAGTCTTCCTTGTCCCCTAGAGTAGAAACGGCTGTAGGAATGTTATCGTTTTCAAAGGTTTGTATAGTTCATATTATACCATAATATATTAGTAAAAATAACATCGTATTTCATTTGTAGTACAACATGCTATTCATTGCGGTGAAAATATGTGTACATTACTGAAAATATGTGTACGGCCATTACTGTCCGATTTCAGACCATCACTGCGGCCGCGAGGCCCGTTCGTACGGCAGCTGCTGTGAATCAAACGGCATGCAAACATGAAAAAGTACTGCCCAGCACTAGCATGTTTCTTAGCACCAGCGAATGGTGTGGAGTGGCGTGAGGAAGTTCTTATTTTTTATAATAATTTTACTTCGTTGGGTGGCCGTGCCTTAGCTCATGCACTCGGTAAATAGAAATCGGTAAAAGCTAATATTATAATCAGAGTTATTATAATTTGGTCTTCAGCATCGAAAAATGCAAAACGTATGCAATGTTGTAAATGAGAGAACATTCTGGGGGAAGTAAAACGCTTTAATTTAATTAAATCTGGCTTTAATACCATTTAATTAGTTTATTTAATCGTTTTACCCTATTCAGGCAAGCTGACCTATTCCAGGGCCAGCTTGTGTATTATAGCTGTGCAGCATAATCTAGTTCTATAATATTATGTGCTATGAGCTGGTCCCAAAGCATTGATCTCTAGGAATAAGAACGAAGTGAAAATTCTTCCAAACAGTTACATCAAGCTTGCAATCTTTGTGTTAGGTGCAATATTGTGTTGGTCTTCTCATTGTGTTTCTTCCAAAACTTATTTTCATGAGCTGATGTTGGAGACCCCGAAACGCTTTGGATTAAAGATTAAACGTTTTATTTAAATTTTTCCCATTTGCAGCTTATAGTGAATTTGCGATTCAAGCACAGCTGCAATTTATGCTTGGTGATAGAACCGAGTGCTTTCCTTGGGAAAGGAAGATCATACCCTCATCCGTCACCCCATGCAAGTTATTCTAAGGGATTTAAAACGAAGTTTGGAGTAACTCAACAGGAATGGAATAAAGTTTCTTTCCATCTCCCCTCAAGTGCGCCGCTCTGCCACCAGCGGCAGCGAGCGCAGCTCGCAGCCAGCGCTTGCTGGCGCATGTTTGCCGTGGGCCTACGCACTGTAGACCTGAGCAAATGCGTTTCGCAGATAAGCAGGAAATGGATTCATGGGTGCATTTGTTTGCGTGCCCCTGCCCACCAAAAACTGATGCCGTTTAGCTCGTTTTGCTCTGTAAAAACTGATGCTCCAAAGTTTGTTTCCACTGAGATTATATAGAGGTATACTAAAATTATTGTACAGAAGATGTGTAGGTCTATAAATTTTTTGTAGTGAATTGGCTGCTCTTTCTGCGTTCACAACAACATGCGCTGCGACTTAGGCTTGAAGGCCGACTCGATAAATTCGGATGGAGTCGCATTTAGGCCTGGAGCGGCTCTCAGGACCTCATTCCTGACTGACGTGACACGAAACAGGATGCATTTGTGTGAAGGGGAAGCCCTTGAATTCAAAGCTTGTTGAAATAAGATATTGCTAAGAAGCCAAAGTGCAGTGGATTACCGTATTCCGATATCCGGTATTCTGATTTGCTGTACTGTATTGCTGTTAAATTTCTCTATAAAAATACATTGTTGTGGCCAATCATATCACAAACTACTTGCCACTGAAAGTTTATAAAAAGTATTTCAGACGCTATCACATCACACACTCTTCGGACCTATCAAAATTCCATAACAGAATCGGAATTCCTTTGACATTTTTGGAGAAAAGCACTAGCTATAACTATAAATCGTATCTTTAGGCTAAATCAGCCCGTAGCAAGCTTAAGTAGAACACATCCAACAGGTCAGTAGTAAGACGCAGAACATGACCAGTAGGCTTGTAACAAGCCGCAGAACATGACCAGTAGGCCCGTAACAAGCCACAGAACATGGCCAGTAGGCCCGTAACAAGACACAGAACATGACCAGTAGGCCTGTAACAAGACACAGAACATGACCAGTAGGCCCGTAACAAGACACCGAATATGTCCTATATACCCGTGACAAGAAACAGAGTGCGTAGAACAGATGACAAAACACAAACAAAACACAGCACATAGATGAGAAGAGAATAGAAGCGCCGCTGATTCGAGAACGAGAGCTAACTCTGACGTCAAAGCTGATAATTATTCTCAGCTCTCTCTGTAAAAGTAGTTATTGAAGTTTTATAACAGCGATATTCCGCTTCTGGAGAAACTGTTGTGTACGGCAGCGTCAAGGTTTCACCGATTGTAGTTGTTGGTACACGGAAATATGATAAAAATACAAGGACTGATCAAAAAGTTCGGTAAGCGTGTCAGATACTATGGTATTTTCATCACCAGTGGGAGCTAAAGTGATGGAGCTTCGAGATAACTCGTTTGCAGAGGCGGGTAATCCCGCCGAGTATTAGTGTTCCAGTGTGCGTCAGTATGCTACTGTGAGTCGTGAAGTGAGGTGATCTTAGTTGTGGCATCCGGCAGGTTGAGGAAAATCATGGCTGTAAAATTATGGTTGAGTTCAGCAGTTCATTGCTGTGAAGAATCTAACTACGGTTCCGCATCCACCATATTCTCCCAATTTGGCCTCTTGTCACTTCTGGCTATTCCAGAAATAGAAAAAGACGAGGAAAGCGATTTGACAACGTTGAAACCATCAAATCGAACACAACAGATCACTTGACGTTGTTGAAGAAAATGGACTTCCGATCATATTTTCGGGAGTGTCGGCAAAGGTGAAACAATGGTGTAAATAGGTGCTGACAGAGAGTACTTTAAAGGAGATAGGAACAAATAAATAATGTTCGTAATTCAATGAATATTCACACGTAACAAAACTTTTTTATCACCTCTCATACTTGGTCCACGAAAGAAAATTCATATCGGTAACATTTCTGCATTAAAATTCAGGAATGGAGCAGCGAACAATAGAAATTGATGCTCCCCTACCGTCAGAGCATTAAAATTGAAAAATGACAGAACGTACTTCTTAAGAAGTACCAAAAAGAGCAAGTAATTTTGAAAGACATCTAAGTTATAATAAGTGCATACACCTATTCACAATGAATGATGCGGATGATATATTTGCAGATCATGGGGCTTAGTCCAATACAATTATTTGAAACATGTTCGTGTTCGTCTTCAATTTTGATAAAGAGGATCTGGCAGAGCAACCAATCAAAATCCTCCATCGTCATGAGCCTACTGATCATCTTGAGAAAATGTGGGCAGAAAGACGTTGTCGTATCCTAGATCAAATAACTCAAGTCACGGTATCAAACTTGGTGTTCACAGACGAAGAAATAATTTGAGATCATAACTCAACGTCAAAATACTCAGCTGTTATGATTTGTGATGTAGTTACAACTACAAAAAGAACTTCGCTGGCTTTTATACCCTCAAGGGTCAAACACATCTCATAGCGGTACATTTATTATATTTTGGAAATACACTTGCTTCTTTAGTCTAAAAACCATTTTCAGGGTTCACCAGGAGCCTCCAACAGTATTCAGCACCCTCATATAGACCCAAATTGCCTATAGCGAGGATCCAAAGAAACATCCCATATGACATAGACGCGGATGAATGGTCTGTGATAAGGCCAAGCCTTAGTCCTTCGGATTTTCTAACTGGACCTTTTCGGATACAAAAGTCTCAGTTTCCCTTGTACTTTTTTTAATTCCCTAAACACAAAGTTGCTGAAAGAATGGAACGCAATTTTATTAGCAGTTACTTACCGCTTGTAATGCATCTGTGCCTGGATTTAAGGTTGTTATTCGTAACAAAGGTGGTCATACTGAATAAATGCTGTGCTTTCTGATTTTTCCATTTATCCAAGTATTCTGATACTCAAATTCAAAATCGAACTTGTACTATTCCATAGGACAATCAAAAGGTTGGTCATCTTAATCATGAGTCCCCACATACTCCCTCAATAGACGATGTTCAATGACTTGATTAATTTTGAACGGTTTACGAAGGAACATGCATGCGCCATCGGCGTTTTAATTAACACGTCTTCAAGCATTAACTATATAAGAAAAAAGAGTTCAGCCACACAACTTTTTAAACAATATTTCTTCAAATGTATAAGTTTCTAGATAACATGTCTTCAACCATACGACTTTCTTAGTAACTTGTCTTAAATCATGTTCGTATACCCGTATGAGTAAGGCAACATATTTTGCTGTTTGAAAGAAGTGAAACTATTTTGTCGCCGTGTTCATAAAGAACATAAGATGACGCAGAATAATTTTAAATTCATTATCAGAAAAGAATATCGATGCTCCACTTCAGCGACTGGTCGGTGGGTCAGTGATATCATTCAGAGACGAGTAGCGTAGTGTAATTAGCACTCTCAAGTACACGATTTTAATGTGGTATATACTAAAAAATCGTGATGCTTTTTTTTTGTTAACTCGTGTGCGTTGCTCATTTTGGAATTGGTAACTTGCTGCTATTACTTGAACGGGTATATACAAATTTGAAAAATTATGAGACAACAAAAAAGTTTGACCAAAGTCAAGTTAGACCAAAGAGACAGTAAAAGTTTTGAATTATTTCTTATTCGTTGAAATTCCAATGGATTTGAAGTTTAGACCGCCCCTATTTCAAAAATATCATTCACTATTCATTGTGTCATTTATGTAGGATTCATATTTGGTGCCATTCATCGAACAGGGTTTTCAATCCAGTCCCCAACTTATCATTAAACTAGGCTAATTGTTATAAATGACAATATGTTATGTAACATGCAAGGTGGCGCGAAAGTTGCTTCACAATTTTGAACATTTATAACACCCAACTATAAAAATGCGTTACACAGGAAATGAAAAAGAAAATCTTGAAATTTCATCCTCTATCAACGATACAGATCTGAAGCTTATTTTGTAATCGAAATTTATACATTTATCATATCCTTTTCTTTAAAAGGCGGAATGCAGCAAGGTCCAACGAGCAAAGCCAGTGGAAAGTTATTTCTCTCGCAATGGATCGTTAGTTGGGGTTCAGAGGGACTTAGTAAGAACATTTAATCGACAAAGGGCTTTCAAACATTGCATTATTGAAATTCAGAGATTTTGGCTCAGCAACAGACAAAGAACGCTCTGGCAGGCCGAGATCGGTACGGATGTCATGTGTAGCTCAACTTGTTCCTTTGAGTGTTGCAGCAAATGTAAAAACGTCGACTAGGCAACGTCCCAGTCATTCAGGAATTTCACGAAGATTATTGCAATGCACCCTAACAAAAGAATTAAAATTGTTTCAATTTAAAAGGCAAGTAACACAATGGTTAAAGTTTGCAGACCATCAACAAAGAAAGGATTTTACACGTGTATTTCTATGGCAGAAGAATGATGAGACTTTTACCTCACATTAGTTACTCTTTTCTACTACTACTACTAAAAATAGTACTATTACTACTACTACTACTACTACTACTACTACTACTACTAGTACTACTACTACTACTACTATTACTAATTAGGTCACACCTAATTATGTCTGATGAGGCCCATTTCTATATCAGTGGGCATGTTAATAAAGAAAACTGACAATTCTGGTGTGATGAAAACCTTATTCCACGAGCAGACACTTCAGGCAGAGGTTACCGTCGGATGCGGTATGACTAGTGCAAAAATCATTGGTTCTTACTTCTTAGAGGATGTTCATCGTGCAACCGTGACAGTGAGAGGAGACAACTACAGACAAATGATACAGGAATATTTATTACCACGAGTGGAAGATTCAGACATTCGGACGTACAAAATTCATCGTTTCAGTAAGATGGGGCGACCCCACATACAGCGGGAGAAACCTTGGCGATCCTAAGAGCTGCTTTTCCTGGCCGTTTAATTTGACGTTTTGGGGACGTTTCATGGCCACCACGGTCTCCTTATTTAACCCTTTCAGATTTTGTCCTGTGGAGATACGTTAAAGGAAAGATTTACATCAATATGCCAAATACTCTCCATGAGTTAAAAAACATCATCGCGGAAATCCACAGAATAACTTCAGATATTTTGAAAAAAGTCATGGACAATTCTGCACGTAGAATAACGCTTGTGGTTAAATGATAATGGAGATCGTGTAAAAGATTTCATACTTAACTAAAAAACTTTAAGATTGTTTTGTTCATATCATACGTAGCTTACCTTTTTAAGTGTATTAGTATTAAATATATTAAATGTAATAAATATTCAAAATGGTAAAGTGACTTTTGATCCTGCCCGTAGCTTCTGCTCTCGGAAGTTCAGTATTAGTTCCTAACGCCCTTTATTGGAAAAAAATAGAAAATACCCATATTTCAAATGAATCTATGCTTTTGTGTTACACTTGTATTAAACTGCCTGTCACTCTCTATTGTAAGTTCGGTTTACCAAAATATTTCCAGTATCGAAATGACCCTTAATACAAAGAAGGTTTCGCCTAAGGGACATATGCCTTTATATTTTGAAGACGATTGATGCTGTATATACAAAGTTATATGAATTAATATGTTATGCTCCGTTTTCTAATACG
The DNA here is from genome assembly GCA_014899125.1 of Orchestia grillus. Taxonomy (NCBI): domain Eukaryota; kingdom Metazoa; phylum Arthropoda; class Malacostraca; order Amphipoda; family Talitridae; genus Orchestia; species Orchestia grillus. The sequence goes on from VOMN01102499.1 coordinate 8,836, forward strand.
TGACGCTTTCTTGCACGTGTGAGAATATACCAAGGCAACTACATTTGACAGTAGAGAAGATGGCGTAGATTGCATACCCAAGGCCTCTCAAATATAGTCGCTGATATAGCCAGAGAAACGGGAAGCGACGCAAGAACCTTAATGCCATCTATAAAGAACCATATCACCAAGGATAGGAAAGACAAAGGGAAGAGAAGAAACAAAGACCAGAACGATTTGCACAAATTACGTAGACAGGTAAAGAGCCATCATGAGACGACCAGTACTGCAATATTTGAAGGTGCTGGGTTTGGACCTAAATCCAAAAATACAATATGTAAAGTTCTCAAATCCACAAAGGATTCACAAAGATAGTGAGTCTAATCGCTCGACCCATTCTAAACACATCCCGAAAGAAGGTGGGCATCGTCTTGGCTAGAGAATACATAAAAACTTTCGAAGTATCACATCAAAACATAACAAATGCCGGTGTCGTGCTTTTTGCTGCACTCATGAGCAGTCTAAAATTTAAATGTATAAAATTTATCCGAAAGAGAAGAAGGAATTCGTTGACAGAATTAGAAAAGGACAAATATAAGCTTTTAGGGCAAAATAAGTTTTTATGGGGCAATTTTCAGGACGATAAACAGGTTTAAAAATGTTATATGGAACTATTTGCAAAATACAGAACAGTATGGGTCCAATAAATCGACCGGAAACTAACCCAGACCAGCCGTCGAAGGTTGCTACGTGAAGCTTCTTTTACAAGGAAAAATTACAGAAGCCTTCGAATATCCTTAGATTCGTGGTGGTCTCGTAACCGAAAGGACCTGGGTTCGATCTTCGGCTAAGGGAGGCTTTTTCACGTGACTGCGGAGTACTTCCCTTGGAAAAGGAAGTTTAAACCACACATTCCTCACATCCCCCACCTCACCAGGACTCGTAAGGCATTTAAACCCCAATGATAAAACGTGTTGGAATTAATAAAGGTTAAGGTTATTTAAACATATCGTGCAGGAGAGTACGACACGCTTTACCGTCATCAGAAAAGCTTTGTATATAAGAGGAGAAAGATAGCACTAACACAGACGAAGTTGCACAAGAACAGACTAGAGGTGTGGGTGTGGCGTAAAGTGCAATGGAATAGCGAAGATTGGTCAAAAGTCACTTTTCAGACGAAAAAAATTCCATTTGGATGGAACTAACGGTTTTCAGCTCTACTGGTACGATTTGAGAAAGGAGGAACAAATCATCTGCAAACTGCCTTTTGTGCAAGGATATCTTATGTTCTGATGAACATTTTCCCTCGGAAGTGAAACGAGTTTGGAGAAAATTGAATGAAGCAAGAACGCATTGAAGTAGACGAAGGTCTTAAAAAGAAGTCTTCTTTCATTCTTGGTCAATCATCGCCAGAATACCGCCGTGTTTTAGTAAGATAACGCTTCAATTCGCACTGCAAAACTGACAACCAATTTGGCTCGTAGACCCCAATATGGCTTCTTTGAGTTGGCCTCTGAAGTCCTCGTTCTGAATTCGTTTGAAAATCTCTGGGGCATTATTAGCCAGGCAGGTTAACGTCAATGAAAGACGATTCGTAAACAAAGACACGTTGTGGTACGTCGCTAAGAAATGTTGGGGTGCAATACTCCTAGGAATGCTCACAAATCTAATTATTTATATGAATAACCGCTGTAGAGATACGTACTACAATCTAATGGAAATAGATGAAAATATTACGCAGTTTTGTGAATTGCAATTTTTATCGGGAGTGCTATCTTTACTTCCACCAAAATTGGCCTCAAAATCTTATGTTATTGTAATTACTTCTCGAAAAGTAAACCTGAATCAAAATTTCGTACATACACTAACTTCTTGTTTAATTAGCTTCCTTCTTTCAAAATCCCATCGACTTTGAATCATTATTAGTGAAGTCATGCGTTAATATTTAGGGTGTTTAATCATTATTTCCATCATTGTAGTTAGAAGACCTGGAACTTGCACGTGTGGCGAGATATTACTTAGTCGTCATCTACATACATTCGGTAGGTTATATTCTCCGGAAAGTCCGAGGAACAATAAAAAAAATAACTGCATTGGCAACGGTCACAAAATAGTACTAACGTACGTAAAATTGTTAATGAGCAAACAATTTATGCAGGGAATACGAATTTAGAGAACAGTTTGGGAAAACGATATATTTCAAAAAGAAATCGAACCACATCGCCGAGTTTGAAAGGTCGCTTCACACCACTCGCACGAAGTATATATGTAAGTGCACCTCCCAATTTACTGGAGTGAGAAATGAAACTCACTACACAACTATTCACCTTATACACTCAACCTTTTAGTTTCTTCTCGTGGGAGTTCTGTTTTCAATAAAAAGGAAACTCATTTTCAAATTAGAATATTTTACAAACTATTAAAGGTAGACATTTTCTGAAAACACGATTTATACGATTAATTTTTTGTCAGTTAGGTTGAAAGTTTAATAACGTTACAACTAAAACTGTACATTCAGCAGTGAATTGGGCAAGAGGGAAAGAAGCACTTGTGCGAGGAAGTACAATTTTTTTATGTTCCTGCACTGCATCAAATTCATCGAAACAGATTTGATAAGCTGTGATGGATTCAGGATGGCGCTCCAGCACCTAAAAGTCGTGCAGTGCGAGTATGGCTTCAGAATATTTTCACAGACCGTGATATTGCACTGAATCACCCAATTGAATGGCCACCGAGATCACCTGACATGTTTCGATTTTTCCCGGTGGTGACTTCTCAAGAGCAAAGTGTGCTTTTGTCATCCCGAAAACACAGGCGATTTGAAAGAGAGAATTGAAACTGGAGTTAATTTACTGAAAGGAAATCAGGATTTGGTTAAAATAGTTATGGCAGTAATGAGATAAATCCTTAAGAATTTGACCACAGTAAAAACAAAGGATAGCACAATGCGGAAAAAAATATTTCATTGAAGCTTCCCTTAAACCTCTGCAATCACATTGCATCACTATTTTACGCGTTACTGTACTGAAGAATTGCTCGACTGCACTTCAGCAGTTTTATTCACTCGATATTTGCCTAATAATAACTCAATTCGCGCCAAGTGCCTAGAGTGTTGTGTTAGGCACTCTGGTGTTGAACTTGTTACAGTCAGAAAGACGAGGTTCGGCATTCGGCGCTCCCTGGATTATTGCACTTACATGATTGTTGACTGTAAGTCTGCTGGATCCCTGTTTTGGTGCAATCACTAATCTTCACTGTGATTGCAGCGGCTGAGGGTTGTATTTGGGCCACACTAATTCAACTTTTCGTAGGAATGCGACATTCTGGAAAACATTTATTTACAACAAGCAATTTACATCCGATACAGGTTTACAATCAAACGAGAAATGACGAAGAACCG
>VOMN01102508.1:0-22489 GCA_014899125.1 Orchestia grillus
AAGAGTCGCAGACTGCTGATGCTGGTTACCCAAAATTATACAATGCGGTACCAAGTGCCGTGTACTGCGAGAACGAGTTATGTACACCTCTGTCATCCCTAACTTTCCTGGATCTGAACATCGAGTCACTTGAAAAAAGAGCAGCTCTATTAGTTGCTGAGATACGCGGGTTTTAAAGCCGCCAAACTTTTAAGCCCGTTTCTAGCGTTTTTAAAAACCGGCGTTCGCTTCCGCATGTTTTAGGGGCCTCACATGAAGCGCTTGAAATGTTCATCTTTTGGTTCATAAGAACTTTAGTTGCACTACACCAACGACGTGACACTGAGAAAGTTATACAAAAGTTCGTGTCATATTTAGATTGGGACAAATAGGATTTCGCTCGTGATATGGGAAATACGGTTATTTGTGACATGTTAGATGACGTATTGTTAGTTATAAAAATATGTCCTACATTGAGGAATAATGAAGGATTTCCGGTCCAAACAAAAAGAAGCAGAATAAAACTGAGAGAGAATTATTAGAATTAAAACTTTTTCTCGCAAAGCTATTTGCTAATGGGAAAATGGGGTTTATCAGTTTTTTCGCTTTTCTGGACTTTTTCATGGTAGTTCAACCTAGACCTGTGCGCTTGTGCTCCCTGACTGCCACGAAAACATCGTGCCTATCACCCATCTCTTTCCAATCTTTGTAGGTGGACAACGTAATCTGCACTAAAAGCTACACTGAAAATTCATTTGGAGCAGGAATGGGCACAATTTACAACAGATTTTGCAAGAGGAACACGCTTCAAAGTGTCCCGTTCTCGTAATTACTCATAGCAACATCAACACAACACATACCTTGAATTCCTCATAGCAACACAACACATACCTTGAATTCCTCATAGCAACACCAACACAACACATACCTTGAATTCCTCATAACAACACCAACACAACACACATCTTCAACTCCTACTAGCAACACACATACCTTGAATTCCTAATAGCAACACCAACAAAAACGCACACCTTTAATTCCTCATAGGAACACCAACACAAACATCTAGTCCTCACCCGAGCTCGACGAGCAACACCAGAACACACCAACACCGGTCCTTGAGCATTACAGCATAACCCAATTATCTGGCGTTGTATCATGTCTACAAGCCACCCAAGTTGAGCCCGTAGTTCCTGTAACACCAAGTCACCTGCTTTGGCTTGTCTTGTGTGCCATGCTTGATGTCTGCCTTGACCACGCTCTGCTGCTGCGTCCGCACCACGGTCACGGGCTGCTTGAAGATGGACGCTGTTTGCCGGATGGGTGGCACCAAAGAGTTGTCGCTTCTTAATCCTCGGCTGCAAGAAGACAATGTTAGTAATTTTTGAGCCATAATAATCAAGGACTGGTGTACAAATTTTCAACAATGAATATCAGAGTAAAAACTACAAGAATAGAAAGCAAGAGGACAAGAAGGATTCTTCTGTACCAAAAGTTGACTATGATAGTGTCAACCATATCAGTAAAAGATGTCAAGAAAACAAGATCAGCACACAAGAATTTAGTAAACACATTTCAAAAGTACAGGAGGTTTCCTACATGTCCTTCCAGCTCTCATTTCCAATTCAGCACAGGAATTGTGACAGACTTGCTAAGCTATCCGTCTCCAAAATGAATTTTATCGCTGATATGCTGAAGATATAAGTAGTGGTAAGGCCTAGGTTGTAAGCAATATTTTCATTTCCTTTAAGAGTTCATATACAATGCTTAATGGGACAAGAATATACTGGTCTGCTTTGCTATTAATTCAATAAGTTGTGGGAGTAAATTTTAGATTTTCTATGACAGGAAGCCAGCTGTTTTTGAGAGCTCTTCAGAGAAATCAGTTTAAAGTTTAGATTCCTGAATTATTGCTGGTATTTTCTGAAAGAAGTTAGAGACCTCTATGCACCTACAGCTCCAGTGTTTGTCAACAACTTGACTTGCCTAACAAAGCTTAAACCAACACATGCTAGTCAGCCACCAAACATTTTAGTTCTACCAAAAACTTGGTCACCAGAGGACTTTTATATTTTTAATACCAGCTATTCAATACAGTCAAACCTTTCATTTAAGGACTAATTGAAGGGAGAAATTATCCAGCAATGTGAATATTCAGCACCTGACCATTTTACATTTTGTACTCAACTTTTTGGCTGATGGAATACCTGTGTATTCAATGCAGGAAATTTTGTCTATTGCATCTAATGTCCATTATTATGCAGATGAATTATTGCTGGAGTACAAAAGAGGTTCCAATGTTATAATGCCAATTATTCAAAGCTTCTTACAATAGAAATTCAATACTCTTAATGCTAGTTACATACTCACATCCCTACCTTGGTAGCACATACTAGTGGCAAGATGCAAATAAAAAAGGTTCATCTTACACTCAAGTTTGACAATTGCTATCATTAAGATATTATTATCATGATATTGATAACAAACAGCACTTATCCAGAGCATGGATATCAATGATGAGCAGTAAAAGTTAGTTAAGAAATATGAGCCATTAGTAATAATCCACTGTAATCACAGTATACCTGTAGTCATACAGAGTTCCTTTGCATTTCTTCTTCCTGACAAGCATGGGGTTGACTTTCCCAGTACGGTAGTCAAAAGATGACAAGTCCACCGAATCTCCAAGGAACCTTACTAGCTGAGGCTTATTCCGGATTCTCTTCCCACACGGGCTGTAACAGAACACTCAGATGTATACCATGTCACTAGGTAGGGCTGTAACAGGACACTCAGATGTATACTGTGTCACCAGGTAGGCTGTAACAGAACACTCAGATGTATGTCATGTCACTAGGTAGGCTGTAAAAGAACACTCAGATGTAAATTGTGTCACTAGGTAGGATGTAACAGAACATGCAGATGTATATCATGTCACTAGGTAGGCTGCACAGATCATACAAATGCATCATTGATCAGTTGTACGAATGGACATATGCTGCAAAAATTTATGTGCAGAAAATTTTGTGTACAGAACAAACAATAGATTGGAAAATTTATTCCAGCCAGGAGTAGTGAAACCAAACAATAAAAAATTACAAATCCAGAATGCAGAATAGTTATGTTACATAATTACAAAACAAATATATTCACAGCATATATTTATGCTGAAAACTTTCACACAATTGCACATTAAAACTCATGAATGATAACAACAAGGATACCACCTACATTAGGCACAGAAACAAGCATTAAACTGCACTAAGTAACTACTTTCAAAGTTATTTCAACACATCATTGTAATCTCCTTTCAACATCAACTAGTATGATATAGCTACCTTTAGACATTTAATGCAGAAAAACCAGCAACTAATGATAACTTTTTCTAAGATTTGCAATCTTTCATTGAGGTTCTACTTGCAAATACATGTTATAATTTATTTACTGAACAAAAATAATAAGCAGGAAAATCTGTATCATTTTATTTTTTAGCTACAACACTGTAGGAGAAACCTACACAACTACTGGAACTTTAAAGTAAAGCATCAAAGACTCTACTATGTACATGTCACACAAAATTTATACATCACAATTATTTTGTCATTTATTAATTTCCTTATTTACACAGGGTTTATATTACAGTCAGACTTTTATAATACAGTCCAACTAATTTAACAAAAAAGAATATGCTACTAATTAATATGTAATAATAATGTCAAAAAATCTTTTAAAAAATTCTCACAAAGAAAATATACTGACAACTTCAACATCTGACAAGACCTTTATCTATCAAAACATGCACACTTTGATTGTTTATACATACCTATAGTAAAATACATCTAACTTTCCTGGAGTAATGAGACAATTTTTTCGTAAAACTTCTTCTCGCTTCCACCCCTTCGGCAGGGCAGAGCAATCATATCTGCGGCGCTGGATTTGTACACTCATTTGTATGAAAAAATGGAATAACTTAAAAAAGAGGCCTGGAAAAACAAGGTGACATTAGAAATTTAAACTAGAAGAAATTATGATTGTGAAAGTTTTAATAACCCAGTAAAGAAACAAACACAGTCATCCCTTGCTACTTCACGTTTCATCTATTGCAGCCTCAGTGTATCCTATTTTGTTCAAAAATATTAATCAAAAACTCAAAATTGAGGAATTATGGCACAAAAGTCACTAAAATGCTAGCAGAATCAGGGAAGGCCCACACAATTCAAAATTCACATCTTTAATTGGCGGGCTAGCATCCCGCCATTAGATATCCCTCACCGAATCAGGAATCTTGCAAGCGGATTAGCCTAGCTGATTTATACTATTAATATCTTATTTACATGTTTGAAACTATTCTTTGATGTTCTAATGATAACATATGCACTTATATGGTTTCATATACACCTATTGATATCATACATACACAAAAAATGTACATATGTTAATAATGAAAAGGTGACACTTCTTCGTGGTTTTTCACTTATTGTGGCCAATTCTGGTCCCCAATAACCTCAATAACCCTTATGCAAAACAAAGTTACTACTGTAAACCCTAAATTATGATGGATGTTGCTTTCCAGGGTACCTTGCAGTAGCTTAAAATCCCTGGAGTAGAAAGCAACCGAATGAGCTAATGAGATAGACAAACCTGTTCAACAGTCCCATTTCTAATTTTACAATTTTTCTCTCCTACTGGGATACTGAAAAGTAGCACCCACAATACTCAAAGGATTAATTTATGACCCTGCTGAGCAACCTGTTTATAAACTTGTAATAGATTTCTTACTCAGCATATGAACTACAGAACTGTATGCAGAATTATACAAACAGGCATGAGGAGTACTACTGCAGCACAAATAGGATTATAAATTATCATAGGCTTAATGAACAATCTTTGCCATGGTGAACACAATCTCTGCCACATATCAAATAGTGACCAAAACTCACCATCACCTATAAATACCTTAACTCCTCAACGTACGATCCCGAGATATCTCGTCGATGTGGATGTTGCATTCACACGGTCACTGTCAGTAACACAGACCGTGTGAACGCACCACCGGGGTTCTCTGGGTAAATAAAAGGGGTTAAAAGTTTAAATAGAAAACAAGACTTATACTTATGTGTTACTTTTCAAGTTTTCATTAATTAGAAAATAATATACATCATTAGCCTATTAGACTATATAAATTGTGTCTGTTAAATAAAAAAGATATAATCAGGTTTCATGAATTTTTCATGATGAAAATTTTCCCTTTCTTCTCTGCTTTTCTGATATTTCATCAAAGTTGTCACAAAAAATTAACAAATATTTCAACAAAAAGTTTCAAAATTAGCAGTATACATGTTGTAGTAGCTGAGAAGATCAGCCTTAACAAATTTGTCACAGTAATCAGACACCTCAAAGAACTTGAGCTAGAAGCACAAGTGTCTAAATTTTAGGTTTATTTTTACTTTAGAAGAAGTCACCCCTAACACAAAACTTTTGGCAACACTTTGGCAGTTTTTGCAGTCTGGAATGGTAATGAAGAAAGATTAATTTGGTTAATCAAAGTAAAGTTAGGTTAGAAAAAGTTCTTTCACATATAAATATAGGAGCACAATCACAGTACAAATGATACACTACAAAATCACTATCTTAAAATGTATTTTTGTGCATCAAATTTCATGTTGATATCATAATACACAGGTGAAAACACAATAGGAAAATTCCATTCAATATGTTTCTGTAATGGGGGTCCTGTCCTAATATGAAAATTAATCACAAGTTTTGACTCAGCAAAAGCAAAACTAGAACTATGACTAAAATATTCTTAAACCTACTAAATGCACAAACATATGATCTGAAAGAGATTAACTTCTTCTTAATTCTCTCAAGAAATTAGTTATATCAGAAAATATTTCAATACTTTTTGCAAAACTCAGGAAAATGTACTACTATTTTAAGCTAGGTTAAATAGTATGCTACTGAAAGGCTGGAAATTTACAGAAAATATTAAAATAGTAATTTTTTCATAAAATAGCCAATATTCATGCTCAGTAAACTAATAATAATATAATAATGCAGAACACAATCACAACAGTAATGGTTGCATGGTAACAATGTGCTTGCTTTGCATCAGAGATGTTATGAGTTTTAATGAATGTTAATGTTTAATGTTATGTTTGATTAACAGTGAATGTTAGGCTGATTTTGTTAACAGGTCTCCTGTTAGCAAAAGTTGGAAAATGGCAGCCCAGAATTTCTTTTAACTCAGGTGCATAAATGAGTACTAGTTTAACTTGTTGGTATTCATAACAGCAACAGGCTGGCATGATGTCATCCTGCGGACCACTCAGTATTTTTACCACAGAGCATTTTAAAAAATTACACTAAGAAGTATGAAAATAAAAATCAATGTCTTTTGTTACATTTACCAGAGAGACTTGTGTTGGGCCAACTGTTATAATAATTCCTAGATCTTAAATTTCCTGTTATACTAAAAACCTAACAGCTAAATACTCAATAGCATACGATGCACAAAAGGTAAGACTTATATATCTATAGAAACTAATGCAATTAAACACAAGTCAATAAAATCATTCGGCAGTAGTTGTTCAGCATATAACTGGAAACGACGACTATTATAATTACTTTAATAAAAAAATTATTTCGCACACACATTCTTATTTGTTCATTTCTCAAAAGAAACATTCCCTCAATATCAAACACCGATCTAATTAGAAAACACGGTACGGGTCGCAGCACTTCGTTTAAAACGCTACGGAAAAAAGCATATCTTTGAAACATAACAGCTTAATGTTCGTTAGTTGAAGCAAGAGGAATCTGACAAACGTAAAAGAAATCAACCGTGTCTTTCGCGTGAATGAATCAAACGGGTAGGCAATTTTAATTTTAAACACGCAATTATCCCTCCAGGCTTCGATACTTTTATGATACTGAATGTTATTATCCGTTAAGCATATCATAAACTTTGATAGAGCATGTAGCTCTATTTTTAGAAATAGGTATTGACTTCATGAATTTGGTACTAAACAAATGATCATACTGTAGCTGAGAAAATATCGAATAAGTTCAGGCCGGGGTCATTTTCAAGTTTCAGGGTTAGCTTGACTAATGATTCATAATCTAATGTGTGTTGTGAAAAATATAAAGGCAGTTCGGTTTTAATTTTTAAGGTACAAGTGGACTGACATGACAAACATAAGCCCATTAGCCCATAAAATTAATGTATTTGTAATTAATACGTATTTCCTGTCATAATTTGTCGAGGAGCTATTCAAGGTAATGAATACTAAAAAAATGAGTATTATTTAGTATATTTAAATGGAAGTCAGATTGTAGCAGAAGGAGAAGGACATTTGGAATTTTGAATCTTCAACGTGAACATTTTATAATAGAGAATCGCCTAATAAGTTTGGATATGAACGTTTTATAAGATTTAGATAATTTTAATTAATTATATTGACTAAAAAAATGATCTATGCATAAAATTTTTTCATATAAGTTTTTACTTGAAATTTCATGTCATTCCGGTAGTTTGCTACCAAGTTGTTATACTTCTAAATCCAATTAGGCTTTGAATAGCCTAATGCTGCCCTGCTTATTTCTATTACACTCAGCATCATAAGAGTAATTTCGTTTTCAATTCACTATTTATTTCTTAACAGGTATGTTACATTATTTATCTAATGAATAATAACGTACATAATGTTATCTCTGTTATAAACAAACATCATTTGAACAATAATGACGCGCACACTGACGCTGTAGTTTGTTTACGTCTATAAGCTGGTGCAAGAGTAACACTTCCCAAATGTACATAATATTCTATGTACATAAAATTATTTAAAAAAGGTATGAAAAACTGGTACCCTTGGACTTATTTTTCTCTACGATCAAACAAGTGGGAGGAGGTAAGTTGTCTCGTGATATCGGCAAATGTACAATTTAGGCGTGTTGCAATGCATCATCGGATGTTTTGGACTTCAGGCCAGTCCGTGCTCTGTACCTTTGATCATCGAATGCGTGAGGTTCATGCTGAAAACTGACATTTTAATCTTAATAGTATAAAATTCATTACCATACCTCCGGGAGTGATTTAAATAATCATTTTTTTCATAATGCTTTGTGAACGAGTGTACTATTTTGAACACCTTGAAATTGTGATAACTCTAATGTCTGGAATTATTTCCGTTTTACACCAAACTGATATTGATGTTTTATGGTCGCGCAACCAGGGCTAAGTTGTTTTTAAATTCATCAGTTTGTCCATAAATAATAATTTTGGTTAAAATTATCTTTTTCCATGTTAAAAATAATTTATACTATTTTACGACAAATATCGCAACAAGCTGTTATTTTCCAATAATCACTAAGGCAGAGTTTTTCACTCAATTAATTAGTTCTCGTGAGCTCGACACCATACCACTGATATTTTGAGCACCAGCTGCACAGTCATTCCCAAAAAAATTAAAGTTAAAAGTTAGGTTTTACCATAAGTGTAGATGCACCAGGAAGCTACGCTGTCCTGCGTTAATGTTCTGGACTTGCTGCAATCTCTTACCTTCGATTTGGCGTCATAATTTATTTGGAAAATATGTTTCTTAATTATTCTAGAAAATGTGTATCAACCGTTTTTTTTTCTATCGAAAACGAAACAATTTTTTAAGAATTCCCATGAATATCTTGAAAAGTATCTTGGGTCTTATGTCTTCATTTATTATCAAAAGGGATATATCGCCGTTTTATTCTAACATAAATTTAAATTAAAAATTACTGCGTCACTATATTGTTGAAAAGCATGCACCTTAACACGTTGACTCCAAAGTGGGTCATATTTGGTACACGCGATCATTTAACCTAACCTAATNAGAGTCTCAGTTTACTTTGAAAGGCAGAGTAATATGTAGACTCCCTTTGTTCTTGTAAAGTTAATTTTACGTAACACGAGGAGTGCAATTTTTTTTTTCAGATGATGAGCAAGTTATCCTAAGGTATGTGTTTCCCCAACCGCAAAGTAGCACCCATGTTTTTATCATACGAGTATTTCTTCGTGTTGATGATGATTTCTATTTTACAGATGTGATATTTTTATTTATTTTTGAAATGTGTTACCCCTTGAATTCACGTATTTCCCCGTGGCTCAGCTGACCGTAACTCATGCATAAGGCTTTGCCGCTGTCTTGAGCGAAAACAGCAGCATAAGTAGCTGGTCTGGAAAGAAAACGTGTTGCCTGTTTACTTTTCTGACATTTGAATGAGAGCTTTTGACAACTTGTCATCAACAGACTGATCAGCTATCTATTATGTCATAATTGGACTCTACTTCGCCTTCTTCGTGAGAATTGCGCGCTGAAGTGTGACAGATTAGTAAGACGACCCTTCTCGCATCTGCTTGTTCTGTGTCTCAAATTACGAACTGGGAGCGCTGTCAACGAGCACGACACCCATATCCGCTGTAAAATATTTTTTTGATGAAATAGGATGAAGACCAGGAAAGTGAGGTCTTCCAACGTGCTTTCCTTCGTCTCGCCGGTCCTCCACTTGAGCCTGGATTTGATCGAGATCACTCGAGGTGTACAGCTCGTGATTTGTAACTATAAGCATTAAGATTTGCCAATCCACACGGTCTGTTCCCTAACAGACAGTCAGTCGTACATCGAACGAATCATTCACAACACGACGCTTGCGATTAAACTTGAAAAAACCCGACAAAAGTTGAGGCCTAGAAATTTCTCCCAGTAATCACTCGTCATACAACACAAGGTAGCCGATCCTGTGTGGACCAGACTTGTTGAGAAGTTTTCAGAGGATCACCCTGGGTCTCTCCGCAACACCTTCGTTTGTCATCTGAGCTACAGTGCTGGTGTGTCTCACGGTCGCACATCTGGTGGGTGCGATGGCGGACTGCGGTCAGGAGAGAGAGCCTAAAGACCTTCACATTCGGCCGAAACGTGAGTACAAACTCTTAACTGGCACTGTCGGTATATGTGGACGCCGTAGTTGTTCCATTCCCACGGTCGCGCCCAATGGTGCTACTGAGCTATGCGAGAAAAATCTCGTTTCACTCCTTAACGCCCCATATTCATATCCTATTAGCACGTTCTAACGGATGGCTCAATCGAGTCCTTTCGATGGTAGTGGGTTATTTCAGTGTTATGTTCAATTCGTGTACAAAAATATATAACCTGACACCAATCTTATATGACTTGGACATTACTTTGCGAATATATTCTATAGCACTTTGCGTCACAGGGTTGGATTCGAATAAAAGTTGTTTGAGAGAGTTTGTTCCTGGATGTCTTTTTCAGGTAAGTCGATTGTTTCGCAAATTTCTGTGTGGTATGATGAATATTAGGTGCATCACCTTCTATATCATCACGGGGTGTTTGTCAAGCTTTGGCCGGTACGAGAACAACAAAGGATTTCTATTCCTGACGTAAAAAGAACTGATATTGACTGTACCGAATTATTTTTACGTTCCTCATGAAAATGAGAAATGCGGTCCTGGAAGTCAAGATCACGCGGAGACGAAGTGGCGCGTTTCCTTGCTGTCATTGGAGGTGTGTTAAATTAATGAGCTAATTTAATGGGTTCATTGGAAGCTTAGTCTTAGTGAAGCCATGATAGAAGTCATAATGGTAGGGTATTTAATCAATGAGTTAATGGCTTTGTTTGGGAAACGCAATTTTGTAATCTAGACTCTACAAGAGTTAACCATCTAACACTTTTTGAACGTTTTCTACAGTTTTTTCAAAAAAGAAAACATTTCATGAGTATCTGATTTCATACATTAGGTAAAGGCCTGTTCAATTCATTTTATTTTGTGGTTATGTGATCGTGTATTTCATTTTTTATAAATAATGAGTTCGGCAGCTTTTGTCAAAAAGTTCAATAAAAATACAAGTAAGAATAACTTACATGTAAGAGGGCCATCCTTTCACTGAATGTGCTAAATTTTAAGTACAAAAGTTTGTGTCAATTGATCAAGTATATATTCGCGCAGCGACTGTTTTTAGCTTCTTCGATTAAAGCTGAAGCTGAGTACCTGTGTCTCCGCAGGGTGCGTGCGATAGTCCTGACTTGTATCGTAACCCGAATTTCTGGTTACTATCTTAATTTATAAAGAATTTTTGGTTGGTCTACTATCTACTTCTCTTGAAATATTCTGTTATTTCCAGGTATTATACTTTGGTTTGTATTCTATCCATTTGTACGTATCTATCCAAATTCATAAAGAACTTCTATTTGTATGTTCTATCTCTTTTTCTAGGAATATTATGTCGTATCTAGGTGTTTTATCTTGGTTCGTAACATCTTCATTAGTTCGCATCCATACATATTCATAAAAGACGTATGTTTGTATTTGACTCACCAAGTACCTGTACAAGTGTTACTGTCAGCGCTCGTTGCTATTAAATTGAATATGGAGGAATTTTCTGAAATAGTTATGCCCAGAAGAAACACATCAATTCCGCTCACGGAATAGAGTTGTGAACTTCATTTCATACCCTCACACGACCTTCATGAGTCATAGTTTCCTCACTGGAAAATGACTTGTTCCGTCGTTGGAAAAATAATTCTTTTTGAAAAGTGATAAAACGTGGGCATCTTCCGTCTTGGGACGATCTTCTTTGGACTAGTTCCTCGGAGCGTGTCCACGCCTTGACGGAGTGTACGACGCCTCTTACCGCTGCACTCAATATCAGTGTATCACTGGACAACGCGTACGTGAATTTAAAGAAAGTTAATCAAAGATGTGCGAACCAGTGTTTTATTACTTAAAGAAAGTTGATCAAAGGTGTACAAACCACTGTTTATGTATAGTTTTCATTTAATTAACGAATGTGTCCGATCATTTAGCCGCACCCTGCAAGGGGTGCGCACATCAAACTTCCCTGCAGGAACGAGTCAGATAACTACATTAGCTTTTCTATGGCGCGGTCGAAACCTTTCATCTGCAGTTTGCTGTGTTACAAATGTGCTATTTTTGCACTTCGTCTTCTTCAAAGCTTCGCCAAGCCTTGCTTATTCCATCTGGAAGTACTCATTAAAATTTTAAGTCTTACGCTTTACTGGTCCTTATGTAAGTGTAATTAAATTAATGAAGCTGACTTTTGAGATCTGGAATGAATGGAGACTTTGAGATTCTAAGCTAGAACTTCATTTTTTACTTCATAAATTCAATATTTTTTTCTGTGTACTAATACGATACTAAAAACCGAACTGGCCTACATTTGAATGGGTCAGCTGAGGCAGCGGCTTGCTCCCTGAAATGTACGCGTGTGTGTTGGCGGTGATGAATTGAGCTCAGGGAACATAAACGTTGCGTTTTCCCGATATTTTCAACGGCGGCGTCGACTTTCACCGTTACGAAATTTTTGGTTCGTAACGATGTCCAGTGCTGGTTCTCCCTGTCGGCAAGAACAATTAGTCAGCGGTTGAGACTGTTCTGTACTGGATCCCTTCTGAAAATCTTCTCTTCGTTTCTACTGAAGTTTTGTATCTTGACTTAACTTCGATCGAAATAATCTGCAACGAGAAACATTTTTCTTATGCCATACTCTTCAAAGTTTTAAGGGCTCAAAAAAGAGTTATTAGCGACACTGAAACGTGAGATGCACTTTTATCGTTGACGTAATTGGATTGTATGTCACGTTAGCCTCTAGCCTTGCTTTGAAATTTTCATGTATAGCGTTGCTTTTGCATCCATTTGGAAGTTGAGAAGGAGTGCCCTTGCTGCTTCTAGGTATTTTGCGTCGCAAGACTTCGATTTCTCATCTTCGAGTCAAAATTTTCAGATACTCGACTCGGAAATGTAGTGCCAAGCATTCTATGTGACTGTAGAAATACGTGACAGTTGAGCTTTGTCAGTCTTGAACTTCAGTATTTACTGCGTCAGTAAACTGGATGACAGTTAGTACGTGACAGTTGAACATTATCTGTCGTGAACTTCAGTACTAACTACGTCAGTACACTGGATGGTCAACATGATCAACTTGAGAAATTAAGGATTTCGCTAATTTCAAACGAATTCTTGGCGTCGATATAATGCAGCGAGGCGAGTTCAGTGAATTAAATATACTGATGTATAGCGACTATTAAAAGTTACCTTCAATTCTTCCAATTCACTTGAGCCTACGAATATTTTAACACGTTGACTCCGATTCTTCACACAGGTGAAATTACATGCCGACAAATGTCTCTACTGTGAATTTAAAAATGAAGGATTTTGGTTTCACAAATTTGGTTACTCTATTAATTTTTTTCTAATCAGAACTAGCTTATTCGATTGATGAACACAAATTTGAAGAAAACTCGAAAATTTGTATTTATTCATGATAGTGCTTTGGTTACATCAGGTTAGGTTAGATGATCGCGTGTACCATATATGACCCACTTCAGAGTCAATGTGTTAATTCAAGGTATCTTTGATTCAAGCTGAGTTGCATTGTAGAGCTTTGTTGGCTGTGAAAATATTCCTCGTGGGTTTTCGCAACGAGCTGAGCGATAGACGTTCTTGCCATGCGTAATGTGACCGCGCTGTCGAACTCATTGCTGGAGTATGATCGTACTTGCGCGTGCGTCTGCTGGGCACGAGACTCGGTGGGGGCGCACGGAGCGTAGGCGCACAGCGGCGTACGCTTTTTTCATGACCAAGCTCGCTCGGATGCTACGGATAACACGGAGGGACAAAAAAATATACACGCTGTTTGTAACTCAATAATTTCGACTCTGAAATTCCGCCCATGCGAGCTAATTGCCAACGAGCAGCACCCACCGACGACTAATTTAATTGTCACTCAACAGATCCGTGTGAGATTAGGGAGTGTGAGTCTTTTTCTTTCGAAGTTATTGGTTTCATCTTGTGGGAAAATTTTCTTGAAACCTTCTTTAAGTACAGGTCACATTTTGTTATTTGAAACATAACTGTCGGGCTTGCAGCGGTAACTAAGTTTAGTTTAATATGCACTGATGAATGTCTGTGGCAAGCCCCGTTCTAATTTAGTTACACCCTTCATGAATCGACTAAACTGAACGGATATATTTTCAATTAACGTGAGCATTCCACATGCGACTGTTGTGAACGTTCACACCCGACATTCTGGCGAACAGAATGTGTACCCAGAACAGCAGATCTTGTTCGTTGCACCCAATGGCCGGTAATGAACAGGCGGTGCCCGTACGTGAGACGTTCAACTGTACTGCTCAAATTTCAGAACTATGACTTTATCTTCCGTATTCTAACGTACAAGTGCATCATCATGCAGACAACCCGACGTGTGATGAACGCTAAAATTGACTACTATGTGTAAGATTGCGCACGTTGAAGGCCGTTTTGAAGAAGCGTTTCCAGCCCGGCAAATTTTATTTGCTTCGTTCGGACGATGCTTTCAGCCCGCAAATTGCTCATCCTTCCCTCCAACCGAAGACGATTATTTCTTGGCGAAGACTTGTACTTTCCCACGACTGCAAGTCAATTCCCTCCTGCGCTGCCGATCAGGATGCGTAAAAACGGGCGCGTGTTCGTTTCTTTGGTGCGTGTCTCAATGGACGCGCGGTGTGATGCATCAGGCTGCGGGATGTTGGGATCTGGGTGTCGGGCCCAACGGGGTGTTTGGCCGCGTGTGTCTGATGTGTGTACAGTGGTGAGTGTGCTGTGATATTAGTGTTGTGTGGTGTATGTTTTGATATGTGTGGTGTATGTTTTTATGGTGTGTGTTGCGTAGTGTATGTGTTTATGGTGTGTGTGTGTGTTGTGTGGTGTATGTTTTGATGGTTTGTCTTTTGTGGTGTATGTTTCATGGTGTACGTTTTGATGCCGTGTGTTGTGTGGCGTTTGTTTTGGCGTGTTTTAGAACTGTGTGTCAAGGTGAGAGGTTCGGCTTGGCTCAATATGAAATAACATTTAATATTTACCAGCAAGACCCGTGAAAATTTCACGGAAATTTGGATAAACAAGCTTTAGATAAACCAGCCCATGAGAAGTAGTCAGTGGTTAAAAAGTCAGGGCAGAGATAGTCCGGTCTTGGGGAAGCAATTTTCTTCTTGATGATGCGAGTAGTCTGAACTCTATTGGGGAAACTGAAATTGTACTGCGAAGACTAGCTTTTTATAGCCAAACCTGGAACCCGTATACAGGATACTTCACTCGAGACCTGAAATTTCACTTGCAAAGTGGCGAGGCGTAACGAAACGGTACGTACATAGGTAGGTACATTAGATTCCATTCTCTACGTACGATGTTCAAATCATTTCATACACCTAAAAGTTTGAATCATGCTGTGAACATCCACAAAGCACATGTGCTAATGGTTCATTTATCAAAATAATAATGTAATAAATCAAGTTAATGGTGGCACTATTTAAATTCTTTTCCCCCTATTACGTTTGAATTCTATTCCTTGCTGTAACCATAGGTTTTGTTCTACCACTAATCCTTTAATTGTCCCATCAGCGACACCATCAATTTTTCGCCATATCGATATGTTGAATTGGCTTCCCATGTTGCGTTGACACATTTTGCACCAATCACCCAAGTTGTTTACATGTATGTAGAACGTGTTCAAACTTCTTCACTAAATCCTCGCTGGGTTCATTTCGATTTGTTTGCGTGGACTTAAACCGTCGATACAGACACAACTCGCCGCCTGTATACTGCGATGAGTTAGCGTGTACCCCAATATCCAGAATAAGCCAGCATCGCTAGGGCGCAGCGTGTGTCAGTATGGCTGGGAGACAGTTTGTCATCGTCAACGATGTGTTCCGTCACGCCCTCTCGTGCCATCTTTTGTGCATGAATGCGCATCGGCCCCGTCGAGGTGTCTTCTTTTAAAGCCATTATCTGTAGCAGGGATACGGATCGATGCGTGCGGTCCTGTTGCGGGTAATCGCTTGTCATTGTGCAGCTTTCTGATTGTTGTAACCCTCAGCTGTACCTTTTCATCTCAGCGAAATCCGTTTGTCAGATCAGCGGTGTACGTGCACTGTCTAGGGGAGAAAATAATTCGTATAAACATCACCAATTTCTGGAAAAGTGCAAGCCCGTACCACATTTTGAGGTAACATGTGTTTTTCAGCAAATGAAATTCGTCAGAAATACGTCGAATTTTGTTTTTAATATAATGACCTGAACCGGTATGGATAAAAAATGTATTCTGTATGCTGGACATTTTAACTGGAGTATTAAATTCGCTACCCTTCAATAGTCTGGAAGCTTTGCCACGTTTAGGACAAGCATTATAATTAGTGCTACGCCGAGATATTTCGAGACCAGAAGTTGTCTTTAGGTGAGCTCACTCTTTCTGAGACTCATGCAATGGTTTTCGCTCATTTCCATCCTGTTTGATACGTTGTGACTGCTATTGTGTTAGTGTAAAACCTACGAGTGTTTTAGTTTTACTTTTATATGTCTTATTGTTTTGTGACTACTGTATCTCTGTCTCCCCTGTATCTGCATTATAGCTAAGCTTTGACGTAAAATTTAATTGATTGGAAGATCGTGGGATATGGTCACAATTTTTTAGTCCCGTAACACCGCCTCACAATCCCGTAACACCGCCTCACAATCCCGTAACACCGCCTCACAATCCCGGAACACCGCCTCACAATCCCGGAACACCGCCTCACTATCCCGGAACACCGCCTCACAATTCCATAATGTCCTCCAAAAGACTTGAACTTGATCGGTCCTCAGCAGCTCGGACCGCCCAGCCAAGCCAGGCCGCCGCACTGCCTTGCATTGTGGAGCCAAATTCGCACCAGCACGAACAATAGAATTTATTAGCAGTGATCCCTTACAGATTGTGGAGCAGTTGACACATCGGTCACACTACTACAAAACATGTCCGCCTTTTGTGCCCCAGGGGCCCTGCCGGAGCTGGGTGCGCTCACTGCTGTACTCTGGTCTTATCCTGGGTGCCCTGCCTTTGATACTTCTTCCATGTCTTGTGCCTAGACCCACTCTGGGCGCAGTGCTTGTGAAGCGTCCATGTCTTGTGCCTAGACCCATCCCAAGTGGCTGAGCACCTCATCTATTCTGAAAATTTTGAGCCATCTATATATTACCGTGTTCACCGCTGTTGGCGACTTCGACAGAGTTTATGTGCCGTCGGTATCGCCCAAACCTCACAGAAAAAGAGTAAAACTGCAACTAAATATTGCTTTGCAGATGAATTGACCCGCTTTTTGTGGGTCTATGTATGTATAGTTTCCCAGCTTACTGTGAGCTAGGTAAGATTCATCAGGTTCGTTTTCGGTGCCGCTGAAGAGCAATTGAAGATGAATCCCGGATCGATTTAGCTGAACGTTCATATGTAGCCACTGTGTTTCTGCTAGGTTTAAACGGTACCTGCAATGCATCAACTCTGGGTAAGTCGCCAACGGCGGTAGAGGCTGTATGAATGTAGGTCTCAAAATTTTTTAGAACCGGTCACATCCAGCTCGCGTCTATCGCTATTTTTTCGCCAGAACTGATGTCGTGCACAGGGCGTTGACTCCGAGCAAGGATGTCTTACTTTCTGACGTCGAAATTCTGTCACAGAAGCGTTCGTAATGATAAATAAGGGCAGACAATTATGGTAGATTTGGAATTCGCGAATAGATATTTTGTTAAAAATAAAGGGTGTTACCGAAGATGATACCTTAATATTATCATTCATTTCGGGGACCGTCTCGTGGAGTTTCGCTCACATGTTTGTAAACATACATTTCATTGCAAAACGTTTTTGATACGTCATAACATATCAAAGTTTGAACACTTCAACTGCAAAACTGACTGCGCCGTAGGCGTAGATAGAAAAAAGGAATATCATTTTGATAAAGTTATGTATATTTTTATTAGAAAAAGATATATTATTAGATTATAAAATGAGTTTGAAGTGCCGCTCCCCATGAGCTGTGCCTGCTGCACGGCACGTGAACCATGAGGAAGCTGAGGCTCGTCTCAGAGTAGCTCAGGGCACGATCCCGCCTCTGGCCCTCCCCGCCATCCTGCCCCGACTCATGGGCTGGTCAGCAGTCACTGCACTTGGTGAGTATCATTCTAAGTTGATTTTACAGTATATAAAATGCAATTCCAGCCGGAAATTCGTATGGAAGTCGATAAAATTGAACCTTTTTCATTGCTTTGCTTCTCTTGCAAAACGTGTTGTTTTTACTTTGAGGTATTTCATCTCCAAAAGTTTTTGGCCTTAAGTAATGAAGCATAGCTCATTCAACTGGAAATATTATTTGAAAAATACTTTATTTGCTCAATTTTCTATTCTTGAAAAGTTTGAAAACTATTGACCAGAATCTGAAAATATGCTGAAAATTTTTTGATTTTTTTTCAAAGGTCAATAAAACTGTTTTTATAAGGTTTCCTAACAATTTTGCAAAAACAATTCGTTTTTTACAGTGAAATACTTATGATACCAACCTCATTTTTTTAGTGCAGAAATTGAGGTACTAACAGCGTTTCGAAAGTGAGATAATATTACGTTTTCTATGAATTACTCGTTTTCCTTCGCGTAATCATTCAAATTTCTACAGGGAAAAATGTGTTTATTTTTCAAAGAGTTCCACGCGTGTACCGAATCCCGGTCCGTTCGACGGGAAAAATTTCGCCCAAACAGGAGCTGGCCCCCTCGAGTGCTTACAACATGTTTATCTTACCATTTATTTCAATGCTTCTAACGAACAACGTTAACGGATTTATTTATTCTTTAGTTGTTTGATATTTATTTCGATACATAATTGTATTATATTTAGTATGTACCTTAAGATCAGTGATAGTGTAGTAACACATTTTCGCGGTACCCTGTTTTTGCATTAATAACAACTACGTGCGTAGAATTTGATCCACATATCCTGATCAATAAATTTGATCATAATTTGGATAGGTTATAATAACGGAGTTGAATATGTCACGTTATGTACGATTTAGTCATTGTTTCGAGTCCTGTACTGGTTCATGTAATGCCCGACATTGTTGATTACTTATGTGTTTTATGTTAGATTTGTACAAAGATGAAATATATAAAAATTTATCTTTAACTTCCTTTCTGCACTCTGTAATCATTTTCCAACCTAAAAACGAGGAATTTTACTTGATGCCTTCATCATAATTATGCTTAAAAATATCCCTAGCCTACTCCCATTGGTGCTATCATTCCTCAATTCGTCTGCTCATTTTTATTTTGTTGCACAGGGTGAGCCAAAAATATACTGGCCGATAGCTTACAAGATATTTGAGGTATTCATGTTACCAAATTAAAGTCATACAACTTTTGGTTCATTTTTGTTTGGTAGCATGGATACCTCGGATATTTTATAGACTTTCAAGTACATTTTTTTTTCAGTCGCTCTGCCGTTGTGCTGCAGCAGCGCGTGAATGCAAAGACTTATTTCGCCACGCGACTCTGGGTCGCAACAGCTCACAAGATGCAGTCTTTTAGAGGTGTTTTCAAGTCACCCCAGGCGACAGCAGCGAGAGAGAGAAGACGTCCAATGTGGCGGCAAGAATTACTCACGGTGCCGCGAGCTGTTCTCTAAAATAATAAGACATTTCCAATCCCATCGAGATCCTAAAGGAGCGTCATTTGGTTTCTTTTGGGCGGCAAATACGCCTCTGAAGACAGTCACCGGTGCGCGAATTTTAGCGCGATCGTTTCCAAGCTGCTGTAGACGGGGATCAGTAGACCCCCTTTCGCGCCCCATCCGCGTCCCATCCGCACCCCATCCGCGCTACGACGGCGGCAAATCCTGGCCTATTGTAACGTGTAATAAGTTGCTGCCTTTTATTATTCTTTTGATGAGCCCTCAAACTGAAAGCTGCTGCTGCTGCTGGTGGTTGTGTGCTTCGGTCTGGCTGCTGGAGTGATGCTGCTGCTCCTGCTGCTGTAGCTGGAGCTGCTCTTGTGGCTGTTGCTTCGGCGGTTGGTGAGCTTGTGTTTTAGTGAATTGTACGGTCTTTGCTGATGGATTTGGATTTTCCGGCAGCTGTTCAAAGTTCATAGTAAATGGTCCTTTCTCTTTCGGCGAGAGATGGTCCGAGTTACTTTAGTCCTTACCACTCCTCGCACTTCCGCCAACTGCGGTGGGTTCTGTGAATTGTGCGAGAGTTGTTGCAGGTGTAAGAGAAGAATTGTGGGGTGCGACATTGTTACCTCAGCAAAACTAGTTCGGTATAACTGGTCTTACAGTTGTAACCTACAGCTGTTTTAGTAGAACAGTTGTTGCTGTGGCTATGCCGTAAAACTGTTGCCATGGAATACTTCTTGTAATTATAAAAAAAAACAGTTGAGAAAACAAGTTATTGCCGTAACCACAGTACGAAAATTATTCCATATTTTTACGCTTGCTCCATGTAAGGGTTGACGGTGTGTTTTGAATTGAAGGGACTTTCCCCTCAGTGCTTTGTCCCTGCTGGCAACTGAAAGGAAAACTGAGTGCCGCGTCTCAGCTAGCAACCTTCTGACTGCAACTGATCAGGATGTTGCTTGAGAATACAACTCTTACTACCCCGTAACTATTAACCTCCTGTCAGCAACTGATCAGGATGTTGCTTGAGAATACAACTCTAACTACCACGTAACTATTAACCTTCTGTCAGCAACTGATCAGGATGTTGCTTGAGAATACAACTCTAACTACCCTTAAACTAAGTGTTAAGCTTACGTAGACTATGACCTACATCCGTGATGGAAGGGTGCATCTACTCCCGACAGGTGGAGTTCACGCGTTGTCCTGTACGACTTGCACACCCAGTACCGCTGCTGGCCCCGACCCCGAGTCCCTCTCTCTCTCTCCGTCTGTTCCAGCACCCGCCCGCCCGAGCTGGGTGTTTGGCTTTGATGTTTGGGGAGTGAGGGGCGCCCGGCGTGAGGGGATTCTTCCCTCGCCATCCCCGCTCCCCATCCCTGAGAGCGGCCGCTTGTGTCGACTCGATGTGCTAATAAATGGAAATTTTGTGCATGCTCCGACGCGCTCCATTCCAAGCTGAGGCCTTCGTTAGGCGTGTGATCTGTTCAACAGGACACCCCCCCTCTCCGCCTCTCCCACTCTCGCTCTCCTCAGCCCCCCCTCCCTTCTTTTCTAGGCTTCTCCGACCTGCCTGCGCCGCCTTCCGTCATGTTCTCGCGCTCACTGCTTTTCTCTTTTGCAATTTGTCATGTTTGAAAATTTTCTTTTTTGAAATTTCTATCTCGTGAAATTTGAATTTCCATGTTTGAAATTTTTTCTCCGGGATTTTTTTGTTACGAAACTTTTCCTTTTTTGAATTATTTCATTTAAGTTGTTTATTTTCTCTAATTTTCCAATTTTTGAAAGTTTTCCTTTTCTGGCTTGGAGCTTTTTGTCAGCCCGTATTAATGTTTCGCTAAGTTTTCTTCATTGCCTCTATATAGTCTTAGGACCTACGTCCTGAGGGTCGTGTGATATACATACCTGTGAACAGTTTACAGAAAATGTAATGAAATTCAGCCGATGAATTGCACATGGCTTAAATGTGCTTCGTATATTCGACTGTATCGGGTTATGTAAACAAAATTGACTTCTCTCCTTTTCATGTTAATGTTCTTTCCACAGACGATGGAAATATTTTCTTGCGTGAATGTCTTTGTCGCTAATTCCCTCTGTACCTCCGCTTCTCTCTGTGCATTCGCTTCCCTCTGTGCCTTCGCTTCCCTCTGTGCCTTCACTTCCTTCTGTGCCTCCACTTCCTTCTGTGCCTCCGCTTCCCTCTGTGCCTCCACTTCTCTCTGTACCTCCACTTCCCTCTGTGCCTCCACTTCTCTCTGTACCTCCACTTCCCTCTGTGCCTCCACTTCCCTCTGTGCCTCCAATTCCCTCTGTGCCTCCACTTCCCACTGTGCCTCCACTTCCCACTGTGCCTCCACTTTTCTCTGTGCCTCCACTTCTAGCCGCACTCCTTACCTTTTCCCTTTATGACTTTTTTGTTATCATTTCGCGGTCTATCTTATATATAAGGGACTGTAGGTTGCAGTGGGCCATCTTTGCACTGTTATTTTCATTTTAAGATGTTTGCACAAAGATCACACAATGATTTTAAGGTTAATATTCTACTCTTCGTGCTTGGCATAGAATTACAAAACAATCCCAAGTTTGAACGCGATTTCCCCCCGTAATTCTGAGGTTGTAGGCTTACTGATCGCAATTAGAAGATTCATCACGGTTTCCACATCTTAATTTCACGGTTGTATTCTTACCATTTGAAAACCCGATGTGACAAGCCCTGTGTGTGGCTGACTTCGGAATAAACAACTTTTCTTTTTTCCTTTTCTTGCTGCATTTCGTACCTTTCCTAGCCGCACTCCCTACCTTTTCTAGCGCACTCCTTACCTTTCCTCGCCGTACTCCTTACCTTTTCTCACCGCACTCCCTAACGTTTTTCACCTCACTCCTTACCTTTTCTTGCGGCACTCCTTACCTTTTCTTGCCGCACTCCTTACCTTTTCCTGCCGCACTCACTTTTTCTTGCCGCACTCCTCACCTTTTCTTGCCGCACTCCTCACCT
>VOMN01102509.1:0-12406 GCA_014899125.1 Orchestia grillus
CGCAGTCATCAAGCTTGCCTAGCCGTGTTGTGCTTTTTTACATCATCACTTGTGTAAGAGTAAGCTTGAATTTGATTATCAAATTTTTGCTTGCACTTCATAGCATATGCTGATGCCTTTTTCTTCTCCCTTATTTACACCTCAGGGGGCACAGGATAGGCCATAGGCAATAGAGGTTAGTTAGTTAGGTTTGCCTATCCGATGCTATGGGGACTAGCGCCCCCAGAGGAGTACTGCTAGGGTACCTNTCCCTACTCTTTCGGTGCGAAATAACTGAGTTTCTGAAGCGCTACTTTCACTACCACTACAACTACTTATCCCTTATTGACCTTACTATGTCATCCCATCGTCCGTAAGGTGACTGTCTTCTCCTTGGCTTCAAAGGTTGATTAGGCTTCAAAACTTCTGAGTATCTGACTGGGGGAGAATACCTACCTATGAACTCTGTTTAACCTCGAATTTTAAAATAATTTTTTACGTTTTTGAATTCATTAGTCAAAAACTGAAGGTTTGCTAGCCTACTCTTACTCAATCATAAAATTAATTATATGATGTTTGCATTTTAAAAAATCAAGAAACTCGTCAGTTTGGTATTTGTTGTCGAATAAAATGAAAGTGCCGTCAACATATCTGAGGTAAAATATAGATTTGAATATGATAGGCCATTGATTCAACTACTTACGTTAAAAAAACATGAAAATATAAACAAATATAACAAATATATATGTAGCCCCACACCTAAACCTTGAATTCAAGGTTTAGTCCTTCTACATTTTGGAACAAGAACGAAAACTGATTGATACTAATAGCGCATTTCCATTTAAACTGGTTCATCGAGGATTTGTTTTATTCAAATTTATATTTATTCATTGTTTTTTGTGTATTTTTATTCAAATTTCCTGAGAAATTTGTTGTAAACTATGTATTTTTGTTACAAATATCCCTGATGTCGAAAGTAATGACTCAGTAGAGAGTGTAGTCACTCGAAACGTCTGGGTTCTTTTAAATGTAAGAAAATTAATTCTGATATAAAACTTCTTTTTGGTCGTCTGTTTTACCCTACTTTCCATCTAGAAAACCTGATATCAGATTATGTTTGTATCTAATATGTTTGTATCTAAAATTACCTGCGCTGTCAAATTTAAGACCTAAACCAGAATGTATTTGCTTATGAAAAATTTGACTGCATGCTGCAAGATAACTTGATCCTAAACAAGAATGCAGATTTCCTTAATTTCATTAGAACATAAATTAAAGATTTCGCTTTTTGTTCATTTTGCACGGGCCTATCAGGATACCATCGATCGATGATTAGCTTATTTAAATCATTGATAGGAGTGCCATTGGTAAGAGTAACTAGACCGGATAAGGGAAATGATATCGTTGTGCTTGATCGTCAGGGTTACATTTTGGAAATGAAAGATATTTTATCTGATTCAATCAAATTTCCTTGGTATACAGTAGAACCTAAAAAAATGTAGTTTAAATAGCAGGTAAAGTGAATAGATTCATTAAGAATATATGCTGTAAAAATGCAATCTCTGGTGATATCAAGAAATATTTCGAGGTGTCTGGAAGAAAGTTTGGCGTTATGCACTGACTTCCTAAGGCGCTTCGAGGTATTCTGTATTCTGCTTCGACCACAGTATACAATCTTCATTTGGACATACAATGTTTGAAAAAGGGTCCAAGGTGACGTGAAAAAAATCCGTGAGGTTGCAGTGACGTCCTGTAATTTTAGTCCAATCAAAGCACACCACTCATGTTCTACTGAGGATCAGCAGCTGCTCGGGTTTGGACTTTACTCTTGTCTCACTCTCACTTTTCACGTGGATGCCGTACGGGGAGCGTTTGTGATATCGTCGTTCTATTAGCCCCAATCAAATGATCCAGAACAGATATGAATATTGTAACAAAATATTCCGTAATTAAAAGTAATGCCTCAACGCCTGTACCTTACTAATATTTCGTTTACAATAATGTTTAACATTTTGACAACGATTCTTCACACTGGTAAAATTACATGCCGACAAATATCTCTACTGTGAGTTTAAAAATGAAGGATTTTGGTTTCACAAGTTTGGTTACTCTATAAATTTTCTTTCTAATCAGAACTAGCTTATTCAGTTGATATATACAAATTTTACGAAAACGCGAAAATTTGTATTCATTCATGATAGTGCTTTGGGTACATTAGGTTAGGTTAGATGATCGCGTGTACCATGTATGACCCACTCCGGAGGAGGCAAAGTGTTAAATTGTTAATGCTACCTAGTGCAGAATACAATGGAGGATATGTTCTCGAACGTCTACTCTCATACGTCTAACAGTTGTGCTACACAGGCCTATGGTGATGTTGCTGTGATACTGAATGAAAGACTTTTTTTACGTATGCCGAAGATATCTGTGAATTCTGAAATGACAACTATGCAATTACCTGTTTTGATGTAGTATCTCCGTTCACTAACATTCATGTAAATGAAAACATTCAAATTATTATGGCCCAATTATTCTTCTTGGCCTACTGGCTTGCGGGATAGCCTCGTAACTGGGACGTTGGGGCTCAAATCCCGGCTCAGGCACGGAATTTCACGTAACCAGGGAGCACTTTCCTTGGAAAAGTAAGTTTAAACCACACATTCCTTACATCCCTTACCACGCCAGTAGTTGCAAGGTATTGAGAAGCCAACGGTAAAACGTGTTGGAATTAATAAAGATTTTTATCGAAGAAAGTTGTTTCCATAGTTTTGACAAGCCATTTTTCAGACAATTATTTGAACTCCGTACAAAGGATAACTTATTTTTATTCGACCAAGATGTGGATGGATGAATGTCCTCATCTGTTTAAGCCAGTTTTATATCAATGACAATTTTTCACTTTTCAGAACCGTACGCCATGTAAATCGGTTTTTAGACTACTTGAATAGTCAATATAGTGCAATTCAATTTACCAAAGAAATAGAATCTAACAATGCGCAATGCACACAATTTTTTAGATTTAACTGTCAAAAAATACAATAATTCCTTCCAGACTAGCGTTTACCATGAGGAAACATATACTGGTGTAGGTCTTTGACTTAGCAGCGCGTGTAATTTTTGATACAAACACCATCTCCTATCATATCTTGTTTATCAGGCATATGAAATATGCTCTGACTGCTGTTCTTTTCCCAATGAACTGGAATGTCTCTGGTATTACTTTTCAAAAATATCTATCCGTTATTGTTCATTAAAAGTATATATCGGAAGAAAATTGGAAACCTCAAGAACAGAAAATTAGTAAATTTAATGGTTCCAAGAAAGGTGTTGCATATGACAGTGCTCTACATTTCTCATGAACAAAATAAAAATTAGGCACGAGTTTCAAAACATTATTTCCACGTATCATCCAATTATCCGAAAATAAATGTACGTGTCGTTTTCCATAATAATTTTTATATCGAAAGTTTCTCCAGATATGCGGAAAGGATATCGGACTTGTTGCGCAGCTGTGTGAGGTATGAATATGAGTATCATCAGTGTCATGCACCACAGACACTTGGATACCTTGGATCATCACGGCAGAAGAACTAAAGTGTCATGCTACGTACAACGGTGGAACAGTTTGGTCGTCATTTGACTATAGGCATAGCTGAGCACAAAGGAGTGCCGCCCCGTAACGGAGAGCGGTGACGAACCTGCTTCAGAGTAATATAATGAATCATTCTATTGAGCTAGACCATTCTATTTATGTCAATAATTTTAAGATAATTTCCAGCTGGGATAAATCTAGTCTAAAGCTTCTAGAGAGCATTTTGAACCACCAGGCCAAACCCACTTTAAATGATGCTGAAATATCTGTCTCACTTTGCATTTTAGCTTAGATCTATTTTTTGTCCTACTCTAGCATGTTGTTTTATGTTGGTAATATCTCAAATTGTGTGTTTACCTTTGCAGATACTGAAGACGAGTGTTGTCACTCTAAAGCTCTATTTCAAAATGCGTCATGATTTTTACAAAGGTTGTTTCTGTCCACCTTGGTTTTCCTATTATAATGTAAATTATGTTTTCCCAAAAATAAGCCAATGTATGCATTTATAAATGTGAATTTAAATACTTGTAATTTACACTTACAAAATATTCAAATATGATTGGTAAGCTATTGAATTTTGAAGAAGTTGCCCTGAATGACCAAACAAATTGTTAACTCACTTCAAAAAAGAAATTTCAGGGAATGAGTGCATTGCCTACATAGCATAAATTGGAAGATTACAAAGGATTTTAGGTAAACATTCCTGCTACAGAACTCTTTCAGCTTGCCTTTGAAGCTCTTTATATGTGGCTAGTAGATGGCAATCTCAATTAGAGTTTGAAAACTTCACAATTTCAAAACTGGAGAATTTGAAAACTATATAGTTAAAAATCTGTCCAGTTTTAAAACTGTACAACTTGAAAACTATGTAGATTTAAAACTGCAGTTTGAAAAATAACTTGGAGTGCAGGCTGAGTAAGACTATAGCTGAATGAAAAATAACTTAGAGTGCAAGGGTCAAGAGTGTATAATTGACTATGTGCTAGTAAATGAAACTGTGAGAAAAGTGACTGACAAAATAGTAGTTGATGAAACAGGTAAATGGGATGCAGCCACTTACCACAATGCAATGTATGTGTCACTGCAGGAAAGTTCTGAAAGGAAAGATGAAAGAAGAAAAATTGAAAGAAAATGGAAGTTGAGAGATGCTGACTAGGATACCTTTTAAGTGGATATGACATCTAGAAGACATCTAGTAATGTGCCTGCCTATGTGGATTTCTTATACTAAATGAATAAAGCATTACAATACATGCCGCAAGCACTATTATAAACAAATAAGGCAACTCATAACTATATCTCAAATGAGATGGGAAATGAAGTATTTACAACAGATATATTACACAAGTAACTAATAAGCATAAAGAACTTCAAATCAATAAAGTTTAATTAATGAAACATAACATTATCTATCATAACTAAAAAAAAAAGTTATTCACTAACAGAACAGAAAAATAAGAACTCAAATTACTAAAGAGCTGACACAATTTGATGCAAACAAATGACAAATGGAATGATATTAATCACATAAACCTCAAGCATGAACAGGACAGTAATACAACAAAAGTGCAATAAAAGTCTTGCTCTGACTTTCAGAGAGATGGTCCCAAATACACCCACCAGTGCAGCTGAGGCTATTACAAAATGAAAACTAAAACAGGGATGATCTGGGAATTCTTTAGTAATAATACTTGATAGTTATCAACTCGGACATTTATTAGCAAAGATGCAAAGAATTGTAGATAATTAATATAATTTTTCTATAATAAGCACCAAATAAGAACAATTGACTAAAGAGAAGCATTGAAGGTGGTGCTACACAAGTAGCTAATACCATCCCCTGGTTACATTGGAATAAATAAAACTTAATACAAAAAATAGGTGACTGAGCTCCTAGTATGTATACTTCAACTAATACAAGCCAGCACCAAATTACATGCTTAGGTCACCAAAAGGGTAAAGAGATGGAGACTGGACCCCCAGTCTTCCCATTTCACCCTCCTTCCCTCCCCTCCCCCTGTTGACAGAAGCCACCCAAAATTTCAACTCATGATTCAGTCATCATTTGTTATTGTTGAACACTCAAAAAACAGGATTTCGGAGACTTGCCAAAAATTGTCGTATTGGCTTACTTGAGCTTCAGAAAATACCTTATTTTGCCTGTTTCTTCACATTTTAACTAAAGAGGTGCACTGAGGTTATGTATAGATTTGAGTGAGGCAGGTCAATAGGATTCAGATGGAATTGACAAAGTTAAACATATCTTGAATTGAAAATGATGAAGTATAGAATAGTGGCCATAATAAAGCAGAAAAGATGACCAGCTTGGAAAATATGAGAAAACTAATTTTTTATAAAAGGTCTCCCAAAGGACTAAGGTTTTAGTTGTTTTCTCAGTCATGCCATTGGCAAACTTTGTTTGGTAAATGTTAGTAATTCCCAATGCTAAATAAATTTTAGTCTATTGCTATTGCTGGCCACTACTCCTGTTTTTAAGCCCATTTCTAGAGTATGCTTTTGTTTTCTTTTTACAAAGTAGTTCGAATTAGCTTTTGCTAAATATTTAAGATGAGAGCAGTGTTGATTCTAGTTTAGAATAAATTTTTCATATAATAAATTCTAAGTATGATTTGAAGTTATTGCTAATTTGACAGTGCATTTAATATTTATTCTTTTTTTCTAGATCTATTTCAAGTTCCAATATGAATTACGAAAAAACAATAATTTTTGTTGTAGAGCAGAGCCTCCCAATGAAAATGTACATAGAAGAAATGCTGGATTCATATATTGCTCCTGTACTGCCGTAAGTAATTGAGCCATTCTTGTGGCTCACAGATGTATGACTATTTTTTTACCTATACTTGTGTGAAAATGTACTCTTACCCAATAATAGTTTTATAAATATGTATTAAACTACATTTGAAGAAACATTGCATTGTATTTTTTGTCATTTTTCAAAGATGTAAAGTTGGATAATTTATTGAAGTATTTTTATTCAACCCCTCTCATTTATTAATTTAATGCAGTATTTTGGAGACAATTACTATTTCTCTTTTTTCTAAGTTATTTTTGAAATCAGATCTTGGTAGTTTTTTTGCAGGAAATTGTTACTGAGTACTGGTTGTAGTTGTATTTTTTCACTTCAGTTGTAGTAAAACATTTCAGTAATTCATACTTCAATGTTGTAGCATGTAGAACTTGTTTAATTATACAATGGTTCACAAATTTAATTGGTTCTCTGACCTCATTCATGAACTTTGATGTTCATGAAACAAATCAATTTTTTCTCTTTGAATAGATGTAAATGCAATAAATCCTTGCAACAAAACCTTAAAAAGTACTGTTTACAGTGTAGCACCATAAGAATAGCTGATCTGCAACCCATCTCATCTAAAGCCTGCAACTCTGTGGACCAAATTCTGTGAGGATTGAGGCTACATTTTGTCTAAAACTTTGCCAAAAAACTTTGCCAACCATTTTTGTTTTAACCCCAGGGCATTTGTAAACCAACAGTTTATTATAATTACTGACAAACCCATCCAATGGAATGCTAATTTAACATATATTTTGGATGGTTAATATTTTTGTGGCACAAAATTGCACAGAGGTCAATTGCTGTTAGATGAAAGGCATACATCAGTTGTACTCATTTCAGCAAAATTGCATTATTATTTGTAGTGGATACTGGCACACATGGGCAATCATTATGATCTTCAAAGTTTTTGTTAATGTTTTATAATTGTCAGGCTTAAATCTTGCAAGTGAGATAAACTTATCTGCTTTAACTAACAGATGGCAATAGTCTTAATTAAGGAAGAAATGAAACTTAGTGAGATATAGCCATAAATTGAAAGAAAGGGTATATGCTATGTACAAGTAATCCAATACTATATGGCACTCCAGTACAAAGCGTTCCTAACCATAGCATAGCGGTTAACCACTGCAACAAAAAAATGCCAAAAAATTGCCTTTACTATTACCTTGTGTTGGAGCCACTGGGAGGATTGAAGTGAAGGGACTTAACTTTAAACAGGCCAGAATAACTTTGAAACTGCACAATATAAAACATCAAATTGATAACAGGGAAATGAGGATAAGGGTAAACAATAAACAACCAAGCCAATAAAAGCATCCAAAAAATAATAAATACTGAATAAACTGAATCATATCAATATCAAAATGAAACTTTCTAAGCAACTAGACTAAATCATAATTAAAATGAATAAGAACAAAAAACATAATTAATATTAAAAGAATGCAAATTAATCTATTAAAACACTTGTTACCTGATTGTTAAAATGTAGAAAAACACTAAAACACTTGCCTCAGGAGTTTTAACTCGAGTTCTAATGTGCTAATTAATTTATCTTAATATTTAAAGGTGCACAGTAGATATAGTAAGCACTGGAAAACTTAGTATTTACTCATGAACTAAAAAGAATACCATTTATTGAAATCACACGTAAGAATGAGATCCCGGTAACAACAATTATTCCAATAAAAAATTTTGCTTAAGATTATAGCGGCACCTTGGTTCACAAACACCACAGTGTAGAATAAAAAATTTGTTAAACCAAGTTTTTGAACAAATTTTCTCCAGGTCCATGAATGAGAATTTGGTCCATGAACTGAGTAACTGGCTTTGGTATGAAATGAGATCAGTTGTTATCATAAAACTACTCTTATCCATGTGTGTTGTAGTTTAGTTAATAGGATAAACATGTATTTGAATAAGAGAAAATTCATTTTGTTAAAGAACATTGCAATTCATGAACAGTGTCAGAGAACCAATTAAATATGTGAACTTAGGTTCTACTATATTTGTATGAAAATAACTGATGTTCATTCCCTTGCTATGGGTATTTTCTTTCCATATTTCATAAGCCATAATTTTTTAATTTATTGTTGGTTACTTGCAATGATATGCGCTATATATGGAATTTTGAGGTTTCAACTCATAAATTAACAATTATCTCTGAATGCTCAAGCAGAATGTATTTGATGAATATTTAAAACTTTAATTTTACCAGTAGCAATAGTTTGATTACTGGAGCCATTTGTACATGCTGTTCTGCTCTGACATGTGAGTGAGCCAAGAGTTCACTAAATTTTATAACTGATCCAGCATGCTTTACAGCCCTTATCCAAAGTGTTTGATTGGTGAAAATTCTGTACCGCTTTCATTACACAATAAATTTTTTACTTGTGTGTAAAACTACCATTGCTGACAAGGAAAAATTGCATGGTGATCTGATATATACCTTCAACCATTTGAAATTATTTTATTTGACCCAAATTAAACACAGAGATGTGGATATGAGTAGCAACTCATCTCTCATCAATCTACTCATCAATCATCAGATATTCAAAAGGGTCATAAAGAATGCTTGTTATTGCTATCAAATTTTTTCCAGTGAATTTGCTTTGTTTTTAAAAACACAACATTAAGAATCCTTGCACTTTATTTGTTAGTAATGACTACTTTTCAATTTTATGTATGTGTGTTGAATTTTGACCAGTAAATTTTGGAATTTATACATGTTGAATTAAGGATTAGCTAGTAATGGATACAATGAACTTATACTTTAGTCTTTTTTAGCCAAATTGTATGCATACGGTTATTAGGATGTGCCTAATTTTATTAGTCATCATTTTGGAGCTGCTAATTTCAATACTATCTTAAGCTGAGTTTTTTAATATTTTTTAAAGGTTTGGAATTTTTTGTCTAACATTTATACTATTGATAGTAAATCCAAATGATGAGTCTCATTTTCAGCCTTTAGGTTTCAATTAGAACATCAGGAGTCAAATGTACAATGAACTAAATTTGAGCCTTGTTCAAAAGCTGGTATTTAGTATTAGTACATGAAATAACAACCAGGAGAAACATTTTTCACCCTTGTAGAGGATATCACTACCATACATATGAAGTGTATCTGCCTGCAAGGAATAAAATTGATTGAGAATGAGAACATCAAAACTGTTGATTACTGCACCAATTCTCAATGTACAAGTTGAATTTTCTTGGCACTTGAAAATTTGTGCTATGATTTATTTTCTTCTGTGTGTAATTAATCAATATATTCTCAAGTTTTGGCTATGAATTTATTATTAAATCAACCAAGTGCCTGTATAGTAATATATTTTGTTTTTCATTGCTTTTCAGGGATTTTTGTGACAGGCTTAATGAAGATACAGACGTTTTTTTCCGGCAGGTAAGTTGAATTTAGAGTAAGTAGTAAGTGCATGCTTCTACTGTTCATTAAAAAGATTGGAAGCTTTGTTATCTAGTTGGTATTCTGTGTGTCATTTATACTGTTGAATTTGTTTCTATATACTGTATCTTATTTTTTTGCAGTTCAAATGCTTCATGATTATCTAGTTTTATTGTGTATAAATAGAATATGCATTTCTGGCAAAGCTTTCAAAAATGCAAGTAACGGGATCATAAATTCTCAACCAATAAGCTTGAAGTCACTCTGTGGTTTTTTGGATGGATAATTTTCAGCTTGGTTTTTAAAATATCTATTTAACATGTAAAATGTTGTGGAGTATCTGATGGCTCAGAGATGGATTAATGGGCTTTTGGCTGTAAATTCAGGCATTCATGCTGTGATCCTGGTAGTTACTCTGTGTGGGAGGTAGTGTTACCTAGTGCTTTACTGCAAGAAAATATGTGAAATATTGTAACAGTCAAGGGGCAATACACAGTTGTATGATGCAAGCTTTTCTCAACATCTGTCTATTAATTGTTTAGCACAGTGCCCAACATATACTCCAGTAAATTTTTATTGAGTTCAACATTTCATCTTATGGTTGTGTAATTGGTAGGGGTAGATAGTATTTTAGATAATGAAACAATGAATTTGGTTCCATCTTATTTGGCTCACTAGTATTCTTTTTTGCTTCCTGATATTAATCATGTAGAAGTTTTTGGATGTACTGAGCTTATGTTGGTGTTCAAAATAAAGAATGACACCAAAAACAAAATTTTTGCAAGCTGCAGCAATGATGTTTGTGTAAAAGCATGGCAGTACAACTGTGTAATCTGGATTGGATCTAAATTGTTTCAGCTCAACTTTGACATCATATTAATGCTTTAGTATGTTGATGACATTGATATAATATTTGGTTTATGAAGTGGCTGCTGTTAAAAGAGAATATTCATGATGGGTATTTTTTACAATAAAGAATGTTGAAAGCTTCATTCCTTCTATACTGAAGCATTAGGAGTAAAAAGGTGTTCAGTACAGAAAAGAGAAATTCAAAATTGTTTAAGTTGTGGAACTGCAATATTTGTGTAGAAAATTGCAGACAACCATGGAAAATCTTATAAGTCTATTTATTTTCATTTTCCACAAGTATTAATTACATGAAAGATCACTGCTGCTGTTTGTCTCTTGCAGTTGAGATAAACTCATTATCTCCTTGAACTCATTATCTCTTTTTTCAGTATACATTTTTAGTGAGAAAATTCTTAAATATTTCTTGCAGCATTAAAATTTGTAATTTTTATTATTTTGCATAACAGAGCAGCCCTGCTCAATTCGGCATTGTATTCTTTGGGTGCGATGTCTGGCTGGGTAACAGCAGTGGCCAGCTCAGATCTGTGGGGCCTACACCTTCGGGCAATGAAATCCTCAATGCAATCAAGGAAGCCAAGTAAGTTGATAAATTTAAGTGGATGTTGCATGTTCCATGTATATTTACTTTCAGCAAATATCTACATGTGAAAATTTTAAAGTTTATTAGGTAGGAAGTGAAGAATTACATATGATCTGTGTCACCAAAGAAAGTCTTTTAAGGAAAAGGATTGATGTATTGACCCATTATTTAAATTTTTATATGAAACATTTTAAAAAATGAAGTTGTCAAAGTATACACTTGAAAAAATTTTGGAGGTCCCACTGTATTTTACTATGAAAGGTGAAGCTTCTGTTTACTTTATTGAAATTTTTGAATATTTAATTCAGTGTAGAAAATTAAAATTTCATTTTTACGCCAAAAATTGAAAATAGGAAATGAAAGAATTGACTATTGTATGGAACTGGGGCAATAAACAATGAGGTCCCTTCAGGGAGCATAGGATAGGCCAACAACATAAGGTTAGGTTAGTTAGATGTCTTATTCTATGCTATGGGGATTAGCATCCCCATTGTTGGGATTCTATGCTATGGGGACTAGCATCCCCATTGTTGAGGTTACATCAGCTTTAAGGAGGCTTTCATAGCTTCTATCTTGCATGCCAAATTTTTTGCTTCTTT
This sequence comes from Orchestia grillus, assembly GCA_014899125.1. Taxonomy (NCBI): domain Eukaryota; kingdom Metazoa; phylum Arthropoda; class Malacostraca; order Amphipoda; family Talitridae; genus Orchestia; species Orchestia grillus. The sequence continues at coordinate 11,835 of VOMN01102509.1, forward strand.
CCATTTTCTTGCTTTTTTTAGATGATTGTTTTTATCTTTCCTTACTCTTCCATCTGTTTCTATGTATAGGGGATCTAATCTGGGAACACAGCTAGTGCATAGATTTTCCATTCTCCTCAATTAACACTTAATGATCCCTTCTTTTTTGGTGCGAGGTAGTCTATAAGTTTCTACAGCATGGCTGTCACTACTACTAATATTAATGCTAATAGTTGATCTCATTATTCATACCATTCCTTAACTGTATCTGGCTTTGTAGTGTAGAGGTTTCTTACATCTACTTAAAATCAAAGTTTAAATACTTACAGATACAACATTTTGTAATTCATGGACTGACTTACAGTGCAGTATGACTCTTTATTGTTCAAATATTTTCCTCCATCTGTTACTAGATTTTCTTATTTCTTGAAGTTTGAAAGATCCAGTTGAATATGCTACAGTTTATCATGTTGGAATATTAAGTATTAAGTTGGAAAAAGCTCATCACAACTTGAAATTTTGTATCATCATAGGGGCATCAAGCTGAAGGTAGGTCTCACCTCTGAATCTCACCTCTGCGGCCCCCCAATCCA
>VOMN01102510.1:0-23011 GCA_014899125.1 Orchestia grillus
TCTAGAGGAGGTAGTTGTTCGAAAACTGGCACTGGAATTTCAGTTGAATGAGGCATTGGTCTTATAGGTGACGGTAGATTAGGATATTCTACTATACGTCTAATTTTTTTGTCAAATCCTGATGTTTTCACTAAACAAGAGTAACAGTCCGTGGAATGATCTTTTTGCTCTCGACAAACCCTGGGATACCAAATGCCAACTTTTCACGCGTTTCTTTGCTCCATATCCGAAAGCTCTCGACACACTGGAAGGTAAGCTGTGGAGAAAGAACTTGACACGCTAGAAAAAAACTGACTACAGATTTGGAATGTGCATGTCAATTATAGTCAAGGAAAGCTCAAAAATCTAACTCAACAGAATTTTTTTTCTCGAATAGTTCCCTAGGTGTAATAAGGGAAAAATGCATCTACGCGAGTGCTAATGAATGTATAACTGCCATGTTTCACGAGTATCATATTTGTCACAAGTATCATATACATTTCATGTTTCATGTACAAGTTTCCTGCATGTATAATACGTCACTATTTACGTTAATGTTGCTTGCAGAGTACAGTGGCATTTTCCCGACCGCTTCAGCAGTGTACGCCATGGAGAAATAACTTACTCAAACGTAGAATTTCTCAGATGTATCAACTTAATTCCACCGACACACTAAGTATTTAGACTTCAATCAAACGTCGAGAACTGTAAGTCGAACTGCGTTGTCGCGCTACTTTTCTCCGATCATTTTAACTTATTCGGAAAGAGATCGAAATTTTGATCGATCCCTGTTGATGCAACTCGTATGAATTCATCAGCCCATTTTCAAGAAACTTATTCATTTCGAGAATAAGGGCAAGTTCTTCGTTGTGAATTACAAGCCATGTGGTGATGATAGGATTGAAATGCGCATGCGTTAAATTGAGTGCGGCTACATTCTGTTCTTTTCATACTGGAGACTGGCTTGGTATGAGCATTTTGGAACCCTGAAGTTGTACTCTTTCGAATATCGTTTTAAATGTTGTGTTAATACCTATATCATTTTACATGCAGACCGCAATATTGAGAAATCTTAGATTCCAAAAAAAGACAAACTCAGAGGCAGTTTGGTGAAAAGCATAATGTCACATTCGCCAAAATTTAAAGAAGCTGAGAAGACGAGTAAAACTATACAAGAATATATTTCCTGAACAATTTCAAGTGACTTTTCTTGGCTACCGACCCAGCAATCGCATTGCTGGGTCGTTAGCGCGCTCACAAACTTGTCCAAATTTGCTGCGACCTGCTGGTAATGCATGCGCAGGCAGCAGGTCATTGACGCTCTGGGAGACTTGAAGTTAAATAATTATGTGCTCTAGTGCGTGCTTAACAACTCCCTTGCGCACGCTATCGCGCACCACCACGTACGACGCACGTGTTTACGCTTGCTACGTAACCGTGCACAGCTTTTTCGAGGGAATGGAAGCGCAGTGCATACGAAACTTACTCTAAATCTCTAGCAGTGGCTCAGTAATGTGATAAAAGCTTTATTGTTGATGACACTGAAGAACGATTCTGGTGGTCCGAAACCTAAAATTTCGAAAGTTAATGAAGTGTTATTTATTATTGAAACTATAAATTTCATTGATCGCGTCTATTTTTCAGGAAATGCTCATTGGTTCAGCTTTTAAATTAGTATAAGTATATCACGTCATATTTCGGATGAATATGCCAGAACATCAACGCGTGCAAGTGTTGCTGTTGCCTCACTATGATACAGGCAAGTAATTGCTACTATTCTCGACCACTGACTAGTGGCAGTAAACAGGCAATTTATTATCAGGATCACGGGAGTGTGGAAAGAGAGCATAAATGAAGGAGATAAATCAAGACGGCGACGCAAGTGCTATCGACATCCGCACTAACGGCCAAATACTGTGTCATGCCAAATAGGGATGTTCTCTAAGCTTTAGAAGATATTTTGATTAATTCTATTCTTAAACTTCAATACAAGAATATACATCAACGTTTCAATCCGTCTGGAGTACTTCAACAGTTTCCTGAGCTCTTTCATCTTTTGAAACACGTTTTGATGCTAAGGCACGTGTCAAAAATACTGCGAAACTCACGCAAGGCAAGGCACAGATCTTGGCAGACCGCCCACTATGAGGGAGAGTACATCAGATTAAGCGGCGATTCAATAAATGCGATTCGGGATTAAATCAAGAACAGCGGAAGGTTATTTAAGGATTATTGAATTATTAATCTAGCTGATGCACCATCAGACAGTTGCAGCTCGCTTATTGAAGCAAAACAAATGAAAGCAAAAGGCTTATAGCGGTTCTGATTTATTCGGCGCAATTAATCACGGAATAGAACAGTTCTTTCGTAGTGAAAATACCATTACCATAATCATTTAAATTCCTACTGAGTGTGTTTATACCTTTCATCATTTCAGTCACGCGCTGCCCATTAGTGATGTCGTGGAGCCTCCGCATAACATGGCTGGTCACGTACTAGACGGCTAATGTATAAACTAATTACGCTAATCCATGTAATATTCAACCAGAATTCTTATTTTAGACGAAATTTTTGCAGAATTTGAATTTTTGGTAGGTAATGTGGTGAATCAAATTTATCCCAGTATCGGTGCATTTGAACGTTTCTAATAAAATAACGGAAATACGCAAAAAAAACGGATTATTAGATTCACGTGAGTTTGAATGTAAGCGTACGCCTGTTAATGCGCGTGTTCGAACTCCTTCATGTGCCCATATAACCGTTTGCCATCACAACACCCAAGATTGTCCACATATACACAGAGATGCGTTAATGCAAAGCTCTAACAGGGCATTCACTGTACAGGACAGAATAACTATCCAACAGACCGCAATCACATAATCCGACGGACTAAAACATGGAATGGAATGAGCGTAAACACTCACAAATGTTCAGTGAGGCAAGTTGCGACCGATAACTGAAATTCTGAAATTTCCTTTACTTGTTAAACGACAGACCTATTGAAGAGGGTAGAACAACAAAGAGATATCGGCATCAAGCCAAGATCACCAAACGTGCATCTCCAAAAACCTCAACTTTGCCATACAAGTAGAAAAGAGTTAAAAATAACAGAATTTTCGGTTTCATTGCAAGAAACTTCGACTATGAGTACAAAGACATGATACTAACTCTTTATACAGCACTAGTCTAACGACATCTGGGATACGTAGTACAACTCTGGTCTCCTAATCTAGGATGAGATATAAATAAAATGAAACAACTAGTCGTAATAAGGATAGCTGCGCTTCAGTAACTCTGACTATCTCGCACCGAAAGAGCAGGGACCATTTAGTATCGACTTGGAGAACGAGGCATCTATACACAAGGTGTGCTCCCACACAACTATGCGCAAGTTAAGAAGGAAAAAGAAGTAAAAATAAAGAATAGTTAGCGAAGAAGGAATGAAAATGGAAAAAGCAAAAGGAAAGATAAAAGTCCCGAAAGCCTATCATTATCAGAGGTGGCTTAACAGTGCTCCTCCCCCCCTCCCCCCGAAATTAAATTACTGCATTTCATAATATCTACCAACTCTAGATTCGTAATTATTGCGCAAAAAGAAATTTTTCTCGGTGCTAGATTATTTGTTGAAAATGTACTTATTATTTAGCTCAATCACTTGCAGAAACTTTTGAGTCAAACACAAAAAAAAATAAACTTTTATGTTTTGTCTTTGTCGCAGTTGAAGTGAGGTTTCTTCCTCCATTTAGGGTATGAAAGTGTCCAGTCTCACGCTGATTTTTTCGGATTTGTTTTCACATTCCCTGAATTGTCCGGCGTACATAGAGCGCAGGTATCGACGTCTGTTGGGTGCTCGGGAATCCTTTTTTTTAATTTCAGACCAATTCTAGCTCCCGAAAATATGGAGCACGTTCGTCTGGCGCTCTGTCGACAATAAATACGAAAAACACTTCAGGTGTTCCGTCAAAAAACACACAAAAGCCTTCCAAAAGTGATGAAAAAACGAGGAATTTATTGGTCGGATGTTTGGAGCCGGCCTCGATATCCGAGCTCGAAAACTTTCAGTCTTTTCGAAACGTAAATGGACTCGCATCGTCGTCTCGAATTTATGAACGAATTGGTCGGCGGAAGGTACGAAATTCTTTTAGAAAATCCCAGAACCAGGTGCGGACTAACTATTTAAACTGCAATTAGACCAGAATCCTGAATTCAGACGCACACTTTTGATCGCAAACGGAAACACTCTTAGTGTCTGAAAATTGCAATAGTTCCAATCCAACACTGAGAGCCAAAGCTTCCGCATAGTCTTCTCTGACGTTTATTGGCTTCCATTATTAATTTTCTGCGTCATACCAGAGCATCGCGCAGTGTACCTTACTCTTTTGTACAACAGGATCAGAGCTCAGCTCTTGTTTTAAGGAACGTACGAGAAGTTTGCTCCTTTTTTCTTATGGCTACCATCTTATTCTCTCCATTCGGAGGAAAATACCACACCCAGTTGGTCGTTGAAAAAGGCTACCTTAACCATTTTAAAAATTATTATGAACCATTTCTCTTCCCTGTACAAGTTGAAAAACTGTTGAAAAACTGTTTAAACTCTTATTTTTCTAAATATATGAGGTGTCCTTCTGTAACTGAAGTGATTGTATATACTAGACCAGTTGCCCATCTAGCAGGGAAAAGAATGGTCCTAGAGCAATGATCATCTTACTTTCCGTATTCGTATCAACGTCGTATTTTATGATGCTGCCAATTTTAGAATTCGCACAGTGTTGGGAAACTTCCCTTTTACAAAATATGAAAACTTCCAAGTTCCGTTCTACCAAACGTAAAATAATCCAATCAAAGATTTTAGCATGAAAAAGTTAACTTACCTTAAAAACCGGTTTCGAATCAAAAATAGTAGTGTATATAATTCTAGCAATATAACATCTGTGATGTTCGAGCCAGCTAGGGCATGAGTCAAGTCCCCTTTAGATTAAATGATAATTTTTTTGTGAACATTCCAGTTTCCATTTCCATGGCATTACATTGGGCAAGTTTCTTATCTCAATTCTTTGTGCTTGGCCGCTTTGGCGGTACTTGATCGAAACTTAATTCTTTGTGTAGGGCCGGTAACGGTAGTTGTCACCTGTATTGTAGGGGCGTAGAACANGGAATCAACGTGTTGACGCGTTCGCTGCCGCTACGACAGTTAGTTTAGGGTTAATATTTACTTTACTGCGGCCGACTGCGTTTTATTCATATTACAGCCTTCATGTTGGTGTCATTAGAAAGTAATTCATTCTTAGGGGGCAGAAACCTATTTCCAAAAAGTTTATGACAAGGAAAATTTGTTTCAATAGTACAACGTGTCTTCCAGCGCTGTGCTTACTCCTGGTTGCGTTAAGGTCAGGTTAGGGTTACGTCAGAGTTACGTTAGAGTTGTGATAGGGTTACATTAAACTTATGTTATAATAAGATAGGTGAAGTTAAGTTAGGATTGGTTCATTTCGTAAAATTTACGCTACGTAACGTCCAAATACAAGTATTCTGAATATGTGAAAATGGGACCCAAATTTCCGTAGAGTATGCGGCATTACTTTGAATTAGTATGGGAATTGTTTGAATATCTTTCAATATAACGTTTTCTATGATTACAAATTTTTCGAAAATAGGCTACCGCTACTCAGGAAAAAAAAATCTGATACAATGGCACTATAATAAAGATTGTACCCGGAATAGAATCTTCGCGCTGTTGGTCGAAGTGGAGTAAATATTTACCTAGTTTTTTAGTCCATGCCACCGTACCTGTTTTCATTAAGATTTGAATTTTTATGTTTTTTATCGTAATAATTCTACACAATGGAAGCCCTTGTAACCTAAGCAAAATCCGCGAAGACGCACATGCTCACAATTCAAAGTAGCTAAATAGCAGTCTAAAAGCCTGTTAAATAGTTAATAGCAAGAGGTCTAAATCGCTAAAATTTCCACAATATCCGTTGATGCACATGTGTGTCATGCATCAATGAATGTGTTGAGCCCTCTTTGTTACTCTGGCTAAGATTATCATTCATTTTTCAACTATGCCAAATGGCATACGTAGCACGTGGGGGTGCATTCTTAGATGGTGGATTCACGCAATTTAATCTAACGCCCTCTTTGATGTTAATGAGGTGAACCTTACAGAAACATTATATATTATGCTTATTTAGCCTCAAATGACCAAATTAACGTGATAGAAATTGAAAGTTTTCCTCATATAAATTAAGGTCTTCTTGAGGTGAACCAAATTCATTCATATGCTTCGCCGTCGCACAAATACAAAAGAAGTATAATTTCACTAACGGCTGCTCCTGATCAGTGGATGCAGTCTCTCACGACGTGTTAGAGAAGCTGGAACTATTCACTGAGAGAGGCATAACTCCCCTCAACTCTAAGTGGTGCACGGTTTCAGAAGGATATCTCGAGACTAGCATGCTGATCGAGTAACTTCTCGTCTGAATAATCAGCAGACAAAGTTCCCACGGAGAAGTTAAGACATGGAACGTTGTCACCTGGACTTCAAGTCCGGATTATTTGAATCTCTGCGTGTAAGGTTAGAGCTAAATTGCCCAATGCAACCCCAGACTTTGACCAGAAGTTCATACTAATTTTCTTTGATAAAATATAAGTTATTCCACGCTGAATCTACGGGGCTTGGTCGCTTCGCAGCGTTTCCATTTGCTGGTGGTCGGTGCCCTGATTGATGTCAAGTAGGAATACTTAGGAATTCGGGCATTTTTTTCGAGCGTGTTTATCACGGTTAGATTATTGATAATAGCAACAATAATAAAGTGAAACCCTTAATGGGGCCAAAACCCTTAGAAAATAATTGTTCGCAGTTCATTTTTCATTATTATTAAGATATAGGGCTTTAATTTTCCAACTCGTGGTTCATACCTGGACTGTATTTACTTTGTTATGGCACATAAGATTTAGATATTTTATTTCCCAACGCCAGGTTCATAACTCAGTCTCAATAATAGCGACAGAAAATTTTAAGTATCTCTCGTCAATTTCTCATTCACAGTTTAACCTTTTAATTGGGGCTGAAAAATCTCAATATCAATTAACAGAACGAGGTGCATAAAGGACACCAGCAATTTTGTATACGTATTAGCTTAAATAGCCTAGATTAAAATTTTGGGAAAACGTCCCCATATGTTCTAGTTGGTTCTCAATTAAACCTTGAAGCCTCTATGTCAAGGTTTGACATTTAATGATTACATTGCTGTATCATTAAGAAACTTAGTCATGGAACCTTGTAATTAGTAACTATTTTATTACATAAAATACAGAACTGTTTTCCTTAGGTTATTTTTTATGTAAGCAGACGGAAAACTATGTATTCATGATTTTGACATCACCTAAGCTCAGTTAATTCATACGATCCGATAGGCATTTCATGTGGCTGTAGAACGCCACTGCAGTATGCATTAACAGCTTTACCTGTAATGCTCGAATAAACCATCGGTCAACTCTTCGAAATGCTGCTCAGCAGTCGTTACGATATGCAATATTTCACAAGTAATTTTTGCTGCTGAATAATTGTAAATTAAACTCCTATTTAGCATAATTCCTCAGGGGAGAACTGGTGTAGTTTAGCTATGAACGTTACCCGTTGACGTTAAACCTTTTCCTATTCATATCGTTTATTTTGGATCCACTTTTGATAAGAACGGTGGAACCAGCAGCATTTACTCACTGAAATAACTTTAACACTTAAAATCTCTCTGAAATGGACATACGTTGTCTGCTTCATTGTACAGAAAATAATTTCATGGGTTTTTGCCGCGAATTATATTGTTCTATGTGTCCAGTATCGTTTTTTTGCACTGCAATCCAATGTACGACTTTCTATGTGCTGGTTACTGTTTCATAACATATCCTATGTACCATCGCCTTAAGCACTAATTTGCGACTGATACCATCAGTCGGTTAATATCAACTTTTGACTAGTCTTCTGGGATTTTAAATCGATACATCACTTATCTATTAATATAATTTAAAAAGGCATCGGCAAGTCTTAGAAAAGTGTCAGCGCAGAAAGAACTTTATAAAGATAATGTAATTTCAGAGTAAACAGATATGCAATAAATCAAATTATAAGTTTAATGATTTACTAGCCATTTTTGACGAAAGTTCTACACGTAAAAAAATTACATTCGCTTACTAGAATTTTAAAATCATCTTATAATTGAGGACCTACGTAACTATAAACGGTTTATTCGACCCTTTAAGTATATCGAAAGTCCGTGTTTTCCGAACTCTGTCCGTGCTTCTGAACTTAAAAATGTATTGCTCGTTTTTTTGCGATGATTTGAGTTCATAAATTTCAAAACTCAAAGTTCACAACAGTCGTGCTTTTCGAGAGATCACCGGTGAATTCCGAGAGAGAGAGAGGAGGAAACCAGGTAACTTGTGTGAATTAATTCAACTTCTTGCAGGATTACTCAATATTTCGCTCTTCAGAACGAAGCTCTGCAGAACTTGTGGGGCCAACTCGGCGGTAAAGTTCCTTTTGAGCACGCGAAGAGTTTCTGTCGCGTCTCAGGGCAGCGAACAGTTGAAGGATTTAATTCATCAGCGAGATATAATCATCTCCCTTCATGCACCATTCGAATGTGACGAATATTTAACACAGAGTAACGCAAACAGAAAGTATTGTGTAACTGAAAATATTTTAACTGAGATACTCCTATATTTCAGTTACATCATATCATATTCATTTAATCACACTCGACGAATTCATCCATCAAACGAGGTTACTTTGTCGCTTTTTTGGTGTTGTTACACAAAGTATAATAGTCCACGAAGTCGTGCCTCAATGAGTCTCATCCCGGGAGTTCATTACCCGAAAATTATATGCCAGGGAATCACAGTTTATCGATTTTTATTCAATTGAAATTTTTTCAATAGAGTCATTTGGCCAAATTTGAACTGTTTCAAGTTTTGCAGAATTGACCTAACTCAAATTCGGCGTCACAGGGTCACGTTTTAGGGAATACTTTCCTTACCAAACCACTCGAAAAGAATTAATGATTTACTAAAATTAAATCGAATTCTGGTCCATCACGAATATGATATAAGGCAGTAAGAAATAATAACAGTGTTTGATGATGCAGCAAAAATTGCACATTGCAGCGTGTTATCTCCCACATTGGGTTTGATGTTAGAGGCACGACTCGTACTTGAAATAAAACAAGTCTGATCTCTGTTCGTATGCAGTACGTCATAACACAATCTATGGTAACAAACATCCGCAATTTGAAATCAAAAATGAAAAAACTCTGTTTAAAACTTACGGTACAACAAACACGCCTCTGGAAATTTTATCTCGTCTTCTTGTAAAATAATTACTACAACAAATTATAAGCCTTCATTACATCTCTGTAGTCTCTGGCAACACGACTGTACCAGAGAATAAATGAGAATAGCAATTTTAACCGTAATTAATTTAATTCAAATTGGAGCAAATTATTCGACCATGACCATAAAGACAACTACGAACATACAACGCTATATAATCTTCGTATATTTTTAATTTTATTTACTTTCCATTCACTTTCATTGGAATTATATTTCATCATCTCTTGAGATTATCTTTAACCAATATAGAAGTAGCACTCTATTTCTTGGGATTACCTTTTACCAACATAGTAGTGACACCCATGAATTATTTATAGGAAATACCATATGTTACTAAATGCAGTGGTAACACTCATGTATTCGCAGCCCAAGCGCGTTATGAGATCATATGGGCGGTATTGCCGCTTTTGATAGGTGATGTAGAGCTGCTGTGCCCCTTGGTGAGCGGTCTAGCAATTAGCTTAATGGCTGCCGCTGAACTAACGACCTGCAGCAGCGTGTCAAGAGACGCCGGGGCAGGGTGTGGTGCTGGGGGAGGCTGTGGTTGTCATGGATGTGTGGCACGGAGAACATCAGAGACTTCATCCTTCTTTTTCTTCTTTTATATTCGAGTGGTACATTGAAATCACGTTCATAGTCAGATCCAATGCACAGAAATTGGAGAGCTTATCAGATCTAGCTAATGTGTTGAGATTCGTCCAACAGTCTCTAGTTGTAATTTGTAACGAAAATGTCGATCAAAATACCGTCCATCTTAATCGTATCACCTAGCTCTAGCTCGGAAAATATGGTTCCCCATGTACATATAAAATTTGTATTCCTTGTTCAATATTTGTTGCGTTTCCTCCGCAAATGAAAAGACTGGCGTTAGGAAGGTAAAAGGAAGTTTTATAGGCAACATCAAAGCAGATAAGATAGCTGCTGTTAAGTAGAGGCATTGTTTCCTGATAGCAAGTCTACTGTCGCAGTTGATGGTGAGGAGTCATTATGAGGAGTGAGATCACCTTCCCAACCATCTGCAGTCAGATGGTTGAAAAGGTAATTTTAAGATTTTGCTTTCGATGCTAACCAAAATATTTAATTGGAAGAATAGTTTCGTGACTGGATAACGAGCAGTATCAGGCAAAAAATTCAAATGCCGTACAGACGATCCAAAATTTTACCGATTGTATGTTTAGTTTCTCTAGTGACGAATGGCCATGGCAGAATTTGAATCCAGTATTTACTCATGTGAGATACAATATGCAGGCTTGTGCTCTTACAGTTCTCACCTACATTTGTGTCTATGCTCACAAGGTACCTATCAAAGGTTTTCATTAGAAACTAAGCCCTGAGCTTTTTTTGTGCAAAATTAGAATTTGTGTAATAAGGTGATCTTTTCGATACCATTGCCATGGATCATAACCACCTCCCATTTGGGCAACTATTTCGTGTCAAAAAATAATGTATTGTAAAAAATAACGATCAACTGCTCGCGAATCAATTCATTACTTTTTCTTCACAAAGTTGTGTTTCAGAAATTGAAATCTCATGCAATTACTTTATTTTGATAAATTTTGTTTTCCATTTTACTCCCAATGCAACTTTGTGAGAGCTAAGTTGCAACAGTTTACTCAATGCAACAGTTTGATTAATGCAACTTTTTACTCTCAATGCAACAGTTTGATTAATTGGTAAATATATATTTTAGTGGAGTTTTGGCTTTGCTGAATTTAGATATTTATGAATTTCCTGCTGAAAGTTTTTCCCCCAGTTAGAAGAGAAGCAGTTTTTTTCGATTATCAGATAATAGTTTAAAAATATAATCAACCCTTCACAACACCGAAAATTAAATTTCTTTATATACATGCCTTAAATTGTATTCACGCTAAGTCTTTATATTTACTAAGTTTAGATAATCGTTCACTAAGGGGGAGAGAGGAGCAAAACTGTTAAAAATTAGAGTGGCACACGCAGGGCGGGCAGTAAAAATATCAGTTCCTCTTTTCACTGCACTGAATTGAGCCTGGATAAGCCCTACCTTTCTTCCCCGCACTAAAGATCGGATCGCTGTGGCCTGCAAGACCACTTTCTTGTGGTGGGCGTCGTTTATCTCGGTGTAATCAATGAGAGCTGAGCATCACGCGATCTGGGGCGGTAGTCTTGCTGCTCCTGAAGGCGCACCAAAAACTGTGACATTAGAACTTAGCTCTCATTTTGCTCATTTTCACACACCTGGATACTAAGTTCCTCGGATGAGCACCGATGAAGATGTTTGGTAACACGTTTAGCCAGTGTCGCTCGTAAGTTACTTCAAAAATTATTTGACGTCGTGTCCTAGTTTGATCCAAGAGATTTCAGCAAAATCGGTGACGCATTAAGATTGGCGAGACACAGTTTTTGGCTCTAACCCTGCCTCAGGGCAAGCTGTAAACTTAACCAAGGGCCTCTTAAAGCTTGCGGCCGGCTGTTTGAGGCGTATTTAATTTACTAGCTTTTGTGATGGCGCTATATTATTTGTTGCGTCGGCTTCAAAATAATTACGCCAAAACCGTCATTGTTAGGTCGGACTCTAGCTCGCAGAATGTGTTGATTGCGGTTCCGACCGTGCCTGCACGATGCCTGCACAAAGCAACTCTGGTTTAAGGTAACTGCAAAGTGAGAGAATCTCTCAACAAAATATCGCTTGGGTCAACCAATGCAATGAAAACATAGATCTGTAATAAGAATAATCATTTAATGATGGAGTGGACTTAGAAGTCGGTTTCGTAATAATTCAGAAATATTTTAGCAGGGATTTCAAAGCGATTTGAGGACGTCACTGTCTGGTATAATTGTCATTCTCAACAGAAAACTACTACGTTATGCGTAAGGCAATGTTTTGCTTACGGCTGATCTTGAAATATAGTATAATGGCATTCGTCATGAATTTAAGCCAAAAAAGTTAAAAATAACCTCACAGGAGTAAGTCAAGTTTGGAGATTGAAATCCCTAGAGTTACTGTGCTTCGTTCAGAAACTCATTCCCATAATTATCGTTACTCATATTGTTCATCAGATTCAGCCCAAAATATTCGCTGTATTTTACGCATCTAGGTTATAAGCTCACGCAATGGCTTATTGTTCATGAGCAGACTGAAATGAATATTACACATCATGCTCATCATGACTGATTGTAACACACTCCGGCGGATCGATTCCGCGGTGACCTTTCATAATTTTAGAATTCAATAGGCCAATACTTTTCTGAATTTCATTATTTAATTCTCAGAAAATTTTTCTCCCCAGTCGTCAAGAAAAAAGTAAATAACAAACTTAAAAAGGGCTTCTCAGGGCTTTCAATTTCAAAGCTTAGGGTAAATTTCCAATGTGAATCTTACGAAAGAGTAAAACGTCCCGCTCAACGCCCACCACAATGATGGACACAATGAAGATATCATATACGATTTCATTGATCGTTGTGTAATAATTAAGCAATATTTTCCAATGATGATAAAAACATAAATTGTAAATGTAATAATAATTTATTTACCTCAATAGCGACATGAAAGAACTACAAAGCCCATAATGATAACTGTATCAGTGCTGAAAATCGTTACAAAAAATCAATTAAAGTATTAGGAATGAGAATTGAACCACCAACGATGCTAATAATTTTAAAAAGAAAACTAAGAGTAGAAAAAGTGACATAATTACGATAAGGGCTTTGTGTCAAGTTTTATTATTGACCATTATGAGCCACACCAACAATTGTGAACAGTCTCGGATGCAATTAAGGTCATCTGCAACAAAGGTTTCCAGGAGAAAATAAATAGAACAACCGCCGGTCTCGGTAGTAACTCACACCATGGGCTGGAAAACTGGGCGAAGAAAGCGAGCCTCTCTGTTTAAGGTGTATTTAATTTGCATGCTTCTCTGGTGCTGGTTTGCTTCTTTGTCTCGCGCGGGGATGAGGCCCAGAATTGAATCTAAAGTTTGATTTGCATGCCGCTGCAATGCATAAAACCTCGAGCTCATTGCCTGCGAAGTTAGGTGGTGAGCCCTAGTGCATTGGGGTCTTATTTTTGTATCCTGGTCGCGAACGTTGCCCTCTTGTGCTTCTCCAGTTTCAGAAATCCTTCAAAGAACATTGGCATGTTTTCATCAATCATTAAAATACTGCATATGCCGTGTTCAAATTTGTTTTCTAGCTTTCTTTTTCCTTCTGTTTTAGATTTATTGTAAAACCCCTTAACGATAATTGAGATGACAATGTTGAAATAAATACGCTAGGTAATTTTGTCAATAACATGCAGGAAGGACAGGTAAGTTACTCATACAAGTGAATATTGTTTTTTATCACAATTTATTCTCCATCCTGCGAGAGACATTTTTCATGCATTTCCAACAACGAAGGCTTTGTCTTTTGCTACATCATCCGTCCAAGTAATACGGCGCTTTAAATCTCCTTGTTGCAAACTTAAAGAAATAAAAAGGTTTTCGGCAGAACGCGAACAAATTATTGAGTATTTCCCAGAATGAACTTTTCTCTCATAAACATAACATCGTGAGTTATGAGCTCTGATTGCATAGCATGCCGCCATTCTTCCCTGCAATTTTCAGGAAAATTCGCTACGCACTCACCCACAATGGTAAGGAATTAAGCCAGCCAAATTAGTCTATTTTATTTGGGAGGCATGTCCAGTGCACTTCTACAATTGTCCGCAATTTCCGACTTTTGCTTCATTTCAGAAACTCTGGTAATGACTGCGCTTTTAGTGTCTTCAGTGCATGTTTACAGACGCTCATTGAGAGCGCTTTCATGATGGCTCGATAAGAAAATTGGGTACGACTTTATATACCATCGGGGTAGGTAGAAGGAATATTTTAATCAGACAAATACAAATGAATGTTTCGTCTGAGTCCAAAAAAAGTTCATCAAGAATATAAATGTACTTGTAGTACTCTTATACGCAAGCCATTATTTCAAGTGCTGATATCAAATGATACTGGGAATAGCACTACCACGCTTAGACTGCAGCAGCCTGTCATCCAACCACCATTCCGTAATATTTATGTCCCCGGCAGCGCAGTTTCAAGACCTGCGTGTTTTGACGACCCTCGATGAAGAAGTTAGTCACGGCAGGCGATATCGTGAAGGCCTGATTGAGGAGTGTGCTCTATCGAGCAAGGTACAGACCCCGATGGCTCAGGTCGATCCTTTCAGCTGGAATTATCGCCGTTGGTCACGCAACCGAACTGCGCTCTCGACACGAAGGCTTCCTCATCGACGAGGGGTAATTTTTTGGCCAAGCATGCAACCCTGCAACATGAATTATTTCACTGCGTCGTTAAAGTTAACGTGAAAGTGGAGTAATCGACGAGGTTTTTACTAGTAATAGCTTTAATGTTACTTGATGCAATTCTACTCGACACGCGGCTGAAGACGCATAACAAAAAATTTCATCGTTATCAAGAAATAAGTTTTCTCATGTAAAAATGTGGAATGATTCACGCGCGTTGAGTATCATAATTTATACATTAAAGAGTATCATAATTTAATACATTACTTCTAACTGTGCTAGAAGTAAAAGACTGAAATATTGTACAGAACATGTAACTCAACGACGAAGAAGTGAAACTTTTTATTCTAATGCACGCTGGTTTAAGGTTTTGAAATAGAACTAGTAGACAGTTGTTATAACAATAGTATAAATAGTTAACAAAAGATTGAAAAAGGAACTCATACACAGACTTTTCAAGTTTTCCCTTTGTGCTAAAGAGATGAAACGCTATTTCAGAAATTATGTACATGTGCAGGAATTTCCCATTTTTTTCTCGCACGAAACTGAATATGATTTAGGTTATTCTCACTGCACCCGCGGACGGTACCTCCTGTTTGCTCGGCTCGAGCCCGATGTTGTAGTCATAGTATTGCTAAAATCGACATTACAACAATATCGATTGAAAAGGATGTTATGATGGAAATCCGTTTTAGTCGTGAAGGTAAATTAGTTTGAACACCATAATTGTGTTGCAGTGGAGACATGAGTACACTAACCAGCTCATCGCGTGGTCATTTCTTAGATCACATTTCACTAGCACTTATGCTTTGTCGCATCATGGATTATTATAATGTATCCTTAAAGCTATTCAGGTATATCTCCCTTCAATATTTATTATTTCAAATTTCAATAGCAATACATCGTATCCAAATTGCTTTTATGTATCCACAAAAATAGTGTTCCCACACAAGACGAAGTCTGACCGTATATTTTTTGTGTTATTTTGCCGATCTTAACGTTGCTGTTCGAGTAGTTTTGAGTAGGATTAGTGACGTGTGTTTAAAAATGTAATATATTGCACTGGCATTTTTCACAGCTATTTAAGAGGGGCACTGCGAGTACCTGCCCCTCCTTTCAACTCGCGCCTCACCCTGAAGTTTCTCGAGGCAAATTTCTGTGCAAATCGAAATGCTCGGTTAATTGCTCTTTATGTTATTACTAATTTAGTCAGTGATTCTCTTAGACGTTTCGAATTTTTTTACAGTTATTCAGTGTGAGGCAGTTGAATTTGTGGAATTACGTGACATATATTTTTTGGTCAAAACTTGATCAACTTGATCAAATGCTACGAAACAGAGTAAGTTGAATAAAAATGAGAGTACGTTATCGTCCAAAAACAGCTGCAATAAGTGATCCTCGTGATAAAAAATTTTAAGGTAATGGGATACAATGGTATATAACTAGGAAACATTCCTCAGAGTATTTCTGAGATATAGTAAACTTAAAATCACCTTCTCAAATGATAATCATAGCCGTGTTAAATTTCGGATCCCGACGTCATCCAAGATTCAGTAAATATATCAACTGAATCTTAAGCCGTTGATCCGACGTTGACTTTCACCCCGTGCTCCAGCAGCGGTCCCTGCACCACGGGCAGTAATCAGAAAGTTATGTGGGCGATGCCCAAAGAATGACATCATTTTCTGCCACTGGATGAGGTTGCGTCTCGACGCATTTTCCTAATCCCGTTTTACGGCTTGTGACTTCAATTTTATGACAACGCGCTGAAAAATCTCCCCTACGAACTACAGGTGCCCATGCGAGGATGTAAGCCTTGGAATATGGGGATTCATCTCAAAAAAATTAGTTTTTTCGCAAGACCACGGAATGCAAGGCTGGCGCTTATGACGGACGAAACCACAGGGTGCGAGGCAAGTTCTTTCCACAAAATTGTCGAGTGAGGCAAGTTGGATTTTTAGGTGAGACATGCAGATCGATGCGTGTACTTCCAACAGAGTTGGGTCGAAATACAGAGTTGGGAGTACACGAGATGGATTTGTTTCAGGTTTTGGAAAGTCTTGAAATCTTGCTGTTGGTACTTTTACGAATGCTACGCACTAAATATTATTATTACCATCACCTATGCCTAAAGGTGTTTTAATGTTGACATATATATCCTAAACTTATTTTAAAATTTAATTTCAAATTTCTAGCTGTGAGTACAATTCACTATTGATTGTTTCATCCAGCGAAAACGATTCCTAACATCGTAACGAATTTCAATGCACTACCCCCTTACCAAAATTCAATATCACAGAGCAGCAGCTACTTTTTCGTACTGATCGAAATGCAGCTTTAGCACCAAAACACCTTGGTAAAACTAAATATCGTTTTCCATTGTTAGCCTACAGTGTTCATACCAAGTTTTCTTTCCCTGTGAGTTCATGTATTCGAGAGCTTCTATTGATTAGAATTTTTTAATATTAAGATTGTGGATGCCATGCAAAGTGGGTGCATCCACTTTTGTGATGCATTTTGAGAGTGGATGAATAGGTGGAAGCTTAAGTGGAATTTCTTCCTCACTCAGTGAATGAATTTACTTTAAAAATTACGTCTTAAAGAACAAAACCGTCGAGCTTAGTTTTGTTACATGTATTCTTAAGCGATGTGAGCATTACTTTTCAATTTGCTTCTTCCTAACAATTTTTTCATCGCATTGTGTAGCCGATGCAACATCAATCCTCTGAATATCTTCAATATAAGTTGACCTGCGTCTTATAGTTTTCGCCTGAAAGTTTTAACAAATGCAGATCAAACAGCAATTTTTCCATGAGAAATTAGGATGAGAATTTCTCCACGAAAATTCCAAGCAAAGATTCGAGTGTTTCCGTCTCGAAGGAAGAAGACTCTCATCGCACCACGTACGTCTCCGAGGCTTGGGAGCTCAGGGCGGCACATGGGATAACCTCAAGCCAGACCAGCGCTGGTCTAAAGAAGTGCTTCTTGGCGGGCCTAATTTGGCAAAAATTGGTTGATGCGCGTGCTCAAAGTGAAGCCGTAGCTTTAAAAGGCACAAAAACGGCTTTAGTTTCGCGAGCAAACCTGGCAAATGCCATAAGACCTGAGATGTCCAAGTGATTTTTAGAGACGAGCTCGTTGAGACGGGTTACTGAGTCGCTCAACTGCAGGGAGATGTAACGAGGTCTGCTTTCTTTTTATGGTACCTCTTGTCAAAAAAACAAAGATGTGCAGTATAGTATCGAAAAGATTAAAGATAAAGCTTAGAAATGCATCATATGCTCTGCAGGTTTGGTTTGTAACACATAATGTTAATAACTGATCCTAATAATTGACGCAACGCGTTAGATATCAAGGTCTGGATTAGCTTAGAAAATGTTTACACAGATTTTGAAAAATGAGTAATATACTTACGGATATGATATCATGAAAAAGCATTTCCAATCGTAAATTACACACACAAGGAAGCCCATCGAGAATGTTTTGTTAACTATACTAATCACCGAGGTATGTTCAATTTGCAAATAGACTAAAATGATATCAATCAATTTTATAATATTATTCGGTCAGTTCACGATTCAGCTGATAATCTGCAGTAGAAACTACATTTTCCTTTTCGAAGAACTTCAGTCGTGAAAACGTATGTTATCAGGGACGCCGTATACCAAACGCTCATCATTTCCAAATGAAGTGTCAACAATTTTGAAAAGCTTTTTCGAACCAAGAAAGGCAGCAGCACACACAGAGCTGCTTGAGGGTCTGACACTAGAGACCACTTAGTCTAACTTTTTCGCCGGGGTATCTATAATTTTGGCTACCCAAGTGCAGATAATAGATGATTCCCTTACGATAAAGTTAGAGTGGTTTGTAACAATCTATGATATTCTTCATTTTAGGTTCCATTGCCATAGCAAACTTATCCGAATACGGAAAGCCCTAAGAGCATTAACTAACGGCTTGAAATTTATTCACTTAAAAAAAGTTAGAATTTCATATCAAACTGTGGCCTCATAAATGCTGGCGCACAATGATGTTATATAGATGGTATGTATGTTTTTATTAGGTTATTTATGATTAGTTTTGAACGACCTGTTATGAATCAATACTAAATAAATGTCTACCAGATGAAAAGTAACTGTAGCGCTGTGCTTATGAGCTCAAATTTACGTATCACTCATAAAATCGCCCTCGCAAAAAAACTCCTATTCGATAGCTTTGAACCATTTAACGTATTACGAAGAGCATCATGAATTCATAGAGGAGTATTTGTTTGCAACCTCCTTGGGGAAATTGCGAATTATTCGCTGCATATCTGGCCCCAGCATGTCGTACTTGGAAGTTTACCTTCGCTCGCCAACAGCAATTACCGTTTAGAGAAAATTTCACCTTTATCCCCTGTTGTCTTTACGCGAGGGATGTTTTTACAGCTTAGAAATTAATCGAACGCTCCGAAAGCAATCCATTTTGCGTCAAAATTCTGTCCCTCTTGAACGAAGCCTTTTTTTGCGGTTCATTCATAATTGGTTCTGCTGATTGGAGAAGCCACACAAGGGCTCTAAAGTTAATTGTTTTCACAGAGTCACAATCGCCGTTTAGTCTCCAGCCTTCATTACCTTAATGTAGGCTTGATGGACTGAATAGAACTGCATTTGCTAATGAACGCGATATCACAAGCTCCCCCAGCGACAAATACATATAAAGCCACAGTCATCTTATAATACAGTGTTATTGTCCTCCCGCAGTGCAACGTTATAGCTCTATATGACGGAAACGTCACCAGCGCCCCTGCAACTCAGTGTTACAACCTCTCAACAATATGTTGCATAATATCCAGAAAACAACACAATATTTGCTCCCTGTTGTCGCAAGCTCTGAAGTTAGTGATCTTCTCTCACTTCAGAGTGGCACCAAAATCCTAGAGACACTATTTCACAAACTATTCAAGTATCACAATATCACCAACACCTATAACACAATACCACAAG
This sequence comes from Orchestia grillus, assembly GCA_014899125.1. Lineage (NCBI taxonomy): Eukaryota > Metazoa > Arthropoda > Malacostraca > Amphipoda > Talitridae > Orchestia > Orchestia grillus. Next base: position 19,612 of record VOMN01102510.1, read on the forward strand.
CTCCCACAAAGCGATTCCACTCAACCAAGTTTTAGGCATACATGTATTTAACACATGCAGAGAGAAATGATAGTCCATGAAATGTGGTTTCGAAACTCGAAAACATCTCTTCATGAGAAAATTTGCTGAGAATGGATCAGTACCCTGATTCGTTACTAAATCGTGCACTAGCTGGCAGAGCAAGGGAAACCGTACACAATATAGAGCGTATAATGGGAGTAGTGAGTCACTTGTGCCACGAAAAAGAAAGAAAGAAAGAAAAATCGTTTATTCCGATATCACTCACATACAGAGTTCCAAAGAAGATGTACCGTGTACATCAAGTTTTCACTCAGTAAAATTACAGCCTTAAATTAAAATGTGAAAGTCAAGTGACACTTCTGATTGTGATCAGTGATTACAACCTTAAAATTACAGGTGGAAGTCACGTTGAAAATTACAGCCTTAAAATCAAAACGCGGAAGTCGCAAGAACATAGTGCTAGACATGTTACTTGATACATAGAATGAAATATCGATGATTTAGAGTACATAGAGCTGTGATGTATTTGCATATTTATTAGGCAGCATAAGTTTTTTTTGAAAGTTCACTTGAAAGGAGAACAGCTGAACTTGGAGACAACATATGCTACAGATATGCGAAAGACCTAAGAACTTGTGGTATTCTGTGGCACTAGATGTTGAGGAGCAGATCTCTCAAACATCAGAAGAGTTAACATCCGTTTGCAGCTAGCATTGGACTAACTACGGGGAAAGGCATTGTCATGGAAGTACAGAAAACTTTACGAGACCATAACCTTCATCGAGGCGTTTCAGTTGATGGCCGGAAAGACATGGCTGGAGCGAAGACGATCAGTCGGAAAACTTGCAAATTCCATGCGCTCTGTTTATACACTGTATCGCACATCAGCAAGCTCTCTGTAGGAAAAACTTAGACTTCTTTTGGGTACCGAAACCAATCGTTTCTGCTGTGAACTTCATTCTGGGCCTTGCAATTAATCACCTGCAGTTCCAGGCTTATCTTGAAGAAATCGGTTCTTACTTCTGTGACTTGCCTTATCACGCTGCCGCGAGGTGATCGGTTCCGGAGAAGCCCAGCTTCATTTTCACAAGCTCGTGAATAGAACAGACCTACGAACTGTGTAGTAAAAAAATGGAGCTGATTTTCTTCGGCCAGATTGCACCTGGCAGCCACAGTTGTAATTTTTGGTCGACATCACATCCTACATGAAGGAACTTAACTTGAAGCTTCGAGGACAGGAAAAATCTTTTTTAATCTCTATAGAATTTTAGAAGACGCTTTGATTGTTTGAAGCACAACTGGAAGGAGAAAACTGAGCTCATTTTCACTGTTTCGAAGGATTTTGCGCTACAATTTCTGAAGATGTCAACCTTGAGTTTCTCAAAAAGATAAATGAAGGTTTACTTTTTGGAGAGATTTTCAAGTTCCGTAACAATTGAGAGTGGCATTCTTCTGTTCCTAAATTGATTGTGACCTTGTTGGCGCGCAGGTTAAACTAGTGTGAGCTAGTTAATTTGTCAATTAACGGCTTGTTTACAATGAGCACAGAGAAGGAAAGCTCGTTGAGTTTTCCTAAACTGAAGAAATTTGCCTCTGCTATGACGTCAGTGTTTGGAACAACTCACGAGTATGTCTGTGAGCAAACAATTGCAAAAAATGATGTATGTAAAAACAACACATCGGAAAAGATTGACTAATGAACATTTGAGAGCAATTCTTTCGGCCGGATACACCAATACCAGACCAAACATCGATGCTATCATCAAAGCCTAACGCCAGTTTCACAAATCTCATTAATCCGTTTTGATGCTTTGTTGGTGAGATTCGAATATGCGCAGACTGCACAAATCTGATCAAACAATCTTTTGATAGCGTCGCTTTTGGTGACTTTTTTGACTAGCAAATACAGTGGTTATTTTATTTATTTTTTGCATTGCACATCTCTCACTCATTATTAAGACGAAATACTAAGCCTAGTTTGTTGTATTTTTCCCCTGAGCTTCTGTTTTGTCTTGCAAGCATAGAACAGAATGTTTGTGCGGCCCGCACCCGCTCATCCTTTCAGTTGTGCGGTCGACTGTGACAACCTTTTGGTGTCCCTTGACCTATCACATTGATGTACATATTAAGAGGACAGCAAGCAAGGCACACAATGCTTCCTCACACACAGCGTAGGACGTGTCGAATGAGTGTTAAGCATTCTGTCTCATTAGCGTCACACGTCATTCATTGAAGACTAGTAGAGCGGCCCGCCCAAAATGGCGGGACAAATGATGTTAATTCCTGAAGATGACCTTTAGTTACGGTTAATTTGACGTAAAATAATGTTATTTGCATTATCACTGATACGGACTGCCTACTCTGACAGTCTTTCCGATTAGTTAGAAATACGGACCCGGGAATTTTCTCCTATCTTCATCCTTAAGATCGTACAAGAGAGACGGACGGACCAAGCAAGCCAGCACCACTGGGCTATTATTATATAATGGGATTCAATCGACATCGATCCAAGCACTGCCCGAACAGCTCACACCAGTCTTGACCTGGCGATGATTAGCCAATGATCAAACAGCTTTGCTTCCTTTGGCCAAGCAGGCGCCTGTACCGGAATTGTCTTAGAGGGCATGCGACTTCGGCTATTGTCTAGAGGTCATGCAATCAGAGTGACACCAAGCAGTCAGAGTTACATCAAGCAGTCAGAGTGACACCAAACAATCAGAGTGACATCAAGCAGTCAGAGTGACATCAAGCAGTCAGAGTGACATCAAGCAGTCAGAATGACACCAAACAATCAGAGTGACACCAAACAATCAGAGTGAAACCGAGCAGTCAGAGTAACACCAAGCAATCAGAGTGACACCAAGCAATCAGAGTGACACCAAGCAATCAGAGTGACACCAACCAATCAGATTATTCGATACCAAGCAGATCGATTCAAAGCAGACAGATGTCAGACAGAGAGAATGAGGCCATGCAGTCACAGCGGCAGAAATCAATCATAACGACAGTAGAGCGTCCACTGCAGACCTACATATGGGTCACAACTCTCGTTCAATTTACGATAAACATTTACAAAATTGTTGCTTCTGGCTCATACCCACTGGAGCCTCGTGAAATTCGTGAACTTATTTTTTGCGCCTGTAGTCTGATGACGTGCTGGACCAAAGCATTTACTCCCAATGCATAGGGCCTCAGACGCGGGCGATCAATGGTCGTCACGTTGTTCTTACGAGTGACCCTTCGAAAATAAAGGCACTTGCTATATTTATCCTTAAAGCGTATAGTTCTCCCAATGATGCATGGGATGGGACACAAACGTAACTTGTTGTTTTATTGTGATGCCTACTCATTTGATGAATATTCCGTTGAATTTAATTAG